>DWQX01006582.1:0-11170 GCA_018245475.1 Pharmacophagus antenor | reverse complement strand
GCTATATATCAACGCACAACCTAAACCTCTAGTGAAAAAGACATGAAATATGGAGGGTGTCCTCTTTGTGTCCTGTAAGTGTCCTCGTTGTGTCCTGTAGGTGTCCTCTAAGGTTTCATAGAATGCCACCCTTAAAAGAGGATAGGGCTGTTTCAAATTTCAATGAAACAATTTATTCTCTAAATCTCTGTATTCAAATATTGTTACCTACTGGCGAGATATTAATCTAAATATTAAAAAAAAAATACCTCACCCAGAAAAGTGGGTGGAGGACGGCCAGTTGTTTTATAATATGAAATAACATATAGTGCATTGGCCTTGTTAGGTGTAAGAACGAACTTGAAACTTGATATTTTATAAGGAAACGCTGTTTGAGGTTCACTCTACTCCCGTGACGGCCCGGTGTTGCAGTGCCGCCGGGATCTACTCCCATGTCTTTACCTTGAAGTTATAAATATACTTATAATGACAGTTAACTCTCTATGGGCTAGTTACTTTCCAAGTCGCATTTTAATTTGTCGACTTTTACGCAAAAATGCTAGTAGTGTATGCTATTGTTACTGGAAAATTACATAGTAAATATATTTCAATTACATTGGACATTTTTTTCTTTAGCATAAATAAGTTTATAATTGTTGCTTTTTGTTCTCGCCTATTTTCACAAAAAATCGACCCATAAAGGGTTAAAATTAGAAAATACGACGTGTAGAAATTTTACGGTGCATCGAGAAATTATTAAAACCAATTAGGATATTTATGGTTTCATACTAGTCATGGTTCGAAAATCTGAATTTCCTCCTGGCATCGTACCTCAGCACTTTAAACCTTTACGAACGTTACTTCCAGGGACAAATCGGACACAGTAATCAAATTAAATGTTTAAGTATTCCGAATCGATTATGTTTGCACACTCGGCATCCGTCCAGATGACCGGGTGTTCCATCAAATTGAATACGGCCAAAGTATGATTTTACGGCAGTAGATATACAACGGCTTTGTCAGTTACTTTAAAGAGAAAAAATTGGTACACCATACTAATGTTCAGTTATTTAAATAAATTGAAGACGTATGTTAATTTTAGTTCCTTGTTCCATGTCCACGGTTACACGACGTCTCTATATAATTATACGTGCGGCTTTACCTCACCTCTAGTAGGAAGTGCTTGCCTTAAGCAATAAAATTGAGGACAACAGTTTATTAACCTAAAACAAGGATGTAAAGCGTATAAACATCGGAGTAAAATTTACGTTACCGAGAATTGTCAAAAACATCTTGATTCATAAATGGCCTCCGTGGCGCAGGGTCTAGTCGCTTTTTTTTATCGTATTAGCCCTGTTCAATTTATGTTGCGGAGTTTGGATTCGCCAACTACCACCCTCATATTATTAAAACCCTCAAACATTATCGGTAGTTATGTTATTAACACCTGAGTATTCTTGTCTGTGCACGTATCACTATCTTCGGACTCATTATCACTTTACGTCATATGAAATTTAAGTAAAGTGTTAACCCCTTGTCAATGATAACATCAAAATCCTTATGAATGATAGAACATTTAAATCCTTAATTAATATTGTATCTTGTAATATTAACAATGTGTTTAGATCTGGCCAGTGTCGATCCATGATGTCACAAAGCTCGCATATTTTCCTACGTTTTCTGACTAATCAGTCAGTTAAACTATTGTCATGAATCAACACAATACAAATATTTATTTAGATTTAAATGGCTAATTGTTAGCCATCGCTGTTTTTTGGTTATTTTTGGTACCTAAAATAAAATCCAGTGTTTTTGTAATCCACAGATAGTAACGAATTTAATGTCGTAGTGCATTCTCATAACATTGAAACATTTGTACGTACAAATCAGAAAAACTACCGAACTGAAGTTGATATTTGGCCTTCCTGAACGTAACGACTCAAAGACGTAAATTTATTACGTTAAATGCCGTAATTAACGAAATGTTTAGTAAGATATAGTTTCCTTAAAGTGAAAACATCGGTTCTATATAACTATTCACTGGTTTATATAATTTAAAATTATTTAATCTTTTTTCTTTGAATATTATTAGTTATATGAAGAAAATCCAAATTTAAAATTTTGGCTTAGTTTCATGGTGCCATACTAAAGTACTGCGCGATATTTGACCCTGGCACGAACTTTTTTTTATTATAACAGTAACGTTAAATATAATTTTTTGATTCAAGCGTTACTTTACGAAACGCTATGGCAGAGTAAAACAAAATTAATTTACTAATGTTATGCCCGTAACATCTTCTGAGGATGCCACTTGTAGTGACGAAACGCGTTGATTTAATTTTTGGCCATAGCATTTGTGATTAAACAAAGCAGCAATTAGCAATTATTTTTTTCTTTGAAGACTGTTAAATATTAAAAAAAAAAAATTATTTAAAAATAAAATAGGCGGCCAAGTTACATCGCGTGACTATTACCAACAAACTGTACCTATCGATCTTTACTTTGCCGCAACATTCAGCGAACACCGGAGTCAACGAGAAGGTCGCGGCCATGAATACATATCTCAGGTGGCGAGGAACTCGCGGACACTAACAACAAGTATGACGAAGCAGACGATGTAAGCATGATCGTGGTCTATTCCAGGCGATACGCAGCCTTTTTTGTAAGAGTCAAAAACACGTATTACTTTATTAGTGGTGTAGTGGATTTTACGGAATTATTTAATAAACTACTTTTTAATGATGAATCTGTGTTAATGAACGAATTGAACACGTATATTTTACATAATGTAGTAACTATTTACTCTACTCGCAGTTTTTTAATAGGCGCGAAATTCAAAATGTTCGAAAATAAAGTAACAGATATTGTAGAGGTATACTAGACTACTTTTATTTCTGCGAAATAAACAAATTTTGCCATTTCTTATATACAAAATAGGGCCACGGGTAAGTGGGTTGCGTGGTTGGAAGTAACCACAGACGTCGGTGGACAGCCCACAAGTTGAAATACAGCTGCGGTACCGACCTTTGAATAGGATAGAACATTAATAAGAACAAATAATATAAGTAAAAGTTTTTCGGGTGTAAATCGCGTAAATATTGGCAAGGTACGATAACTAATATTTCTCTACGTTTCCGCGCGAGTTGCATACGCCGAGGTCGCGAGGCAAACGAATATTAGGTATAGTACTTTATAAATATTTACGCGACATAGACCCGAAAAAGTTTTAGTTATAATGCATAAAGATCACGGAGGTGTAAAATAGGAATAAACACACAAAATTTATAATTGAAGAATTCCAATCATCCCCTTGATGTGAACTAAATTTGACATCAACTCGTGTGTGAAGCTACAAAGTAACATGTCAGAGAAGGCAAAATTAGTAAAAGTCGTCGACCGAAAAAGGGTTAATAAGCAAGTCTGTTCCAAATGACACTGTATCTGTATAAATTTATACATTAATCTAATTAAAACGAATGCGTCATGCGTGCCGATTGCAGCAAGGCTTCTCTAAACTTCTAGAATCAATTGGAGGGCCGCATTTCGTTATTGGCATAAATTAATCTTAATAGAAACATTCACTTTGTTGATTCATGGCATATCACATTGGAAGAAGGGGGGGTTATTGAGGAATGCTAATGGAGTAAAAAGAACATTAGTATGAGAGTTAAGTGCACATTATGGTAAAAAGAATGTACAAAATCTATATTCTCAACAATGATATTTTCATGCCTCTGATAGTCTAACGATTTTACATATAAAATTGTGTTAAATTTAACTGATAAGTCATGATGGCCTTAAAATCAGCACATATGTATTTTTTTAATTACATTCTTTTAATAAGCAATGGACTATCATATGACTTTAATATCACCTAATATTAAGTAAAAATAGGACAGTCAATCAGAATACTTCTTGCACTCACTTGTTTGATTGCAGGGATTAAACATTGCTGTTATAGCAACACATTTACATTGAGAAAAACCCTAACACTGTCCATTTTACACCTTTGATGTGACCTATGGTTAGAACCCACCATTATAAGTCGAGTGAGTATTACAAGACAAGAGTTAATAAATAACCACTACTAAATAAAATACCACTATATTAAAAAGGCAGTCAGACAGTTATGTACTAATTTGTTATAAATATGCATTAGCAGATTTCTACTTCTAGTTCCATAGAAATGTGTGATTTCTTAGTTTCTATTGTGCTCTCTATCAATTGCAACAAGAATGAAGTAATTAAATACTTTCAGTTTAAGTGTAACAGTACTTTTGCCATTGTATTATGTATTATGATCTTAATTATATTACGGAGAAAAATACTGCTTTACAATTTTTGGAATCTAATCTCGGGCTTTTCTGGTGACATAAATTTTAAGACTTTGAATTTTTATAATCTGGAGTTAACATTTCACAGAAAAAATATTCTTTGTCACCATAACACACAGTACAAAAGGTGGATCGTAAATGGTTTTAAAACTAAAAATGGACATTTCTAGCTAAATTTGTTTCAATAAATTATAATTAACCCCACACAAAAACATAACCAAATCCAATATAACTATTAAAAGTAAAAATAAAACAATAAACATAAGTGCTTAAATTTAATTTTTAAAACTGGCAGAATTAGTCATGTCTTTCTAGTTAAATACCAAAAACCAACTTCAGATGTTTGCACCAGGAAAGGCATTTTTAAAATGTTATGAATACATTTTTTTAAAAAGGTACATAATCAGTTATAATCCTGGTAAAGGGTAACAGGTACAAATAAGGATATCAACGGTTACGGATATGGTTGTACAGCTCATCATACAGTTTTAAGCCTAATTAAAACGTTACAATAATCTTCTAGGACAATTGAACATAAAACAAATTTTATTGTTACGGTTTCAAAGCAACAAGTAGAAAAATTTTATTGTAATTTTCATATTACATATACTTATACTCCACAAAAAACACTGCTAGTTTCTCCTCGAATAAACAGTTGCCGTGTGTGAAAAAAATTGCAAGGTGAATATAGGTAAACGTAAAAAAATATCTATAACAGATATGTTATCTTCCCTAATAATAAAAATAGTCAAACGAATGTTCTGATACGACTTTCATCTCTAGTGCCATTCGCCTAATTTAGAATAATTAATAGCGTGTAGCAATTAAATTTAATCAATTTTCAAGACTTACGTTTTCTGCAAGGCATATCAGAAACAGGTAACCGAAGAGTGAGAGAAATCTTCGCGAAATTCTTACACCGGCGCCGGCCATAGCAATGCACTAATATACACTTTTTAATCACAAAGTATGTATTTTGTCATATCATAATTATAGTAAAATTGTATTATAATGGAGGCAATAAAATATTAAAGTATTTGGAACACACCCTTCCCTCTACACTATTAACAATCGAATGACCACAGAGCACATAAAAACAAACATCGAGGACGAAAATCACGTCATCCTTAATGCTTATGTTAACAAGCGGTTTTTAAACGCTCCGTGACATTACCTAACAAATTGTATTCATTTAAACATAAAAAAATATTTAATAAAACACTACACTTTAATAATTATTTTCATTGAAAAGAAACATTAATAAATTGCTTTAATTCTTTTTTTTACCTAACTATGGCATATGCAAAAATTAAACAAAAATTATTAATTAAATCTTTATGAATAAACTTCTTTCTTCTATTTTGAAGAGTTTATATTTGTGAAAATTTTTAGTTAAAGATTTCATTTTCTGTACTAATAATATTACCGATGAATTCCTTCATGTTAAATTTAAAAATATTTGAGAATATGAAAAACTTTAAATTAGAAATTTAAATTTCGTTGTTAAATAGGTAATTAAATCATAGTAATGAGTATGCTTTACAATTGGTAGACATGAACAGTTTTGTTCAAATTTATTTTATTCTATAAAAAATACTTTGTAATCCGATTTTTGGTCTCAATATTAGGAAAAACATCAAAAAACTCGCAACTACGATATGCTTATTGTGCAGATAATTTTTGTCTCTCTGTAATATATTAAAATAGCATTTAAATTAAATTAAGGTTACAATGCTAAAAGTTATTACCGATCATAAATTTTTTTTCGAATAAAGAAGAAATAAATAAAAATATAAGTAATAATTTGTTTTTTAAAAAAAAAACTTTTTTTTGTTAAGAAATTTTTATTTACATTTAAAGTTAAAGTGGCTGCATAAGCAATAACTCTTTGTCATTGAATTGAGGATAAAAATGTTAATATGTTATTGTGTCTAAATCCTTATAAAATATGTAAATAAAAAGATATTGAACGCTGGGACTCGGATCATTGAATTAAAAAGTATTTAACATTGTTTTAGCATTGGAAAATAAAGATTACAGTTATGGAAATTAAAGAAAGACAGAGAAGTATTTATGCGACCGCTCGTCAAAAGAAAAAGCTTATAGAATTAATAGCAAAACATCCAGAATTAATAGCTTGTAAAGTAACTAATGACTTTAAATACAAAGATTCACAAATGATTTGGCAAAATATAGCTAATGAATGTAATACTATACCTGGAGCGAAGAAAACTTGGAGACAATGGAGAAAAGTACGAAAAACTTTTTTTTATTACTATTAACTTGTGTTTCAGTGTTTAATTAGTTTTGAAATAAATTTTAGACATGGCATGATCTCCGTTCTAAAACGAAAAAGAAGCATGCTGAAACCAATGGAGAACTTACCAGATCTACAACACACATTGAAGCTGAACAAGAAACCTTACAAATAAAAAATGTTACCAATTCTGGTGTACTACATGATCTGCAGCAAGAACACTTGGTGGAAGCTTCCTTGTCTGAGTCGGAGTCTATACCAGAGGAGGAACTTGTTACTCTTGTTTCTACCCCAGACATAAAACTTCCTAACTTTAAGAAAAAGTTGAAACCTAAAAATTCAGATTCTTTATGTAACATGAACTGTGATATGCTAGCTGCACAAGAACAGAAGAAACTAGAGCTAAAAGAAGACTATTTAAATTTTAAAAAAGAGTATCTGAAACAGAAGTTAAAGTTATTGAAAGAACAAAATGATGCCCTTAAATGTATTGCAAAAGAACTTTCAAGAATCAAGTAATTTATATCTTCAGCATATTAATTTTATATTTATAAGCATATTGTTACTTTTCTATACAGTATTTTTATCTGACTATAAGAAGTTTCTTAAGTTCACATAACTCTTTTTATTAAAATTTTCATATACATGAATATTCTAACTATACCACCATTATTGTATTGGAATTTTTGATGAACTGCAATAGTATTTTGAAAATACATTTACAACGTAGTTGATTCTAAAATGAATTAATAAACTGTTCTAAAATAGTGTGGCATGAAGACAGGGAAAAAGACAAACATTACCTATGTGGTAACTTAGAAGAAGACATTTTCTATTATTGTTTTGTCGAATGTAGAATCTGTTTCTTTTGATTTCAATGTTGATTGATTAAACAAATTTGGTTTTTAAAAACATTTATTGACGACTTTTTTGACTGCTTCTATGGCACAGTTGTTTACCGGCTTGCCTCGTTACATGGAATTCCCGTGTTCGATACCCGGGCCACAGTAGTAGTCTGGGTGGTGGGAGGGTTTTTCGAACTCGCCTAGCTAGCTACCACCCATAATATCAATCTGCCGCTATAACAGAATTGCTGTATTCCGACAGTCATACATGTAAGAGCTAAATATATTCTGGGTGAAAACGCCTTACCGTCTAAGGCCTCATTGTCACAGCATAAGGTGAAATCGAGGCCGTGTTAGCTTATAACCGGTTAAAAAAAACATTATTCACATTGTTAGTTTATTAGAATTAATGCAACATATTTTTTCAATAATTTATTTGCCTAATTATTTTAATCTTTTTATTTTGCGAAATTATTTAAAAGGCAAATAAAAGAGTTCTTACGTCTAAGTTCAAATTCAGATGGGAAAAAAACATCAATAATATTTTTGTCCTGGTATATGTCACGACAGATTATACATTAACTTTACTAAATAAAACAAATGTTTTAAATTTTCGAAGACAAATTTGATAAATAAATAAATTATTGGTAACTGTAAAACGTCAAAATTATCTGTAATATTTCTCAAATGACAACATTAATAACTAATGTAGCTTTGACAGTTGACAAATTAGTATGTACAAATTACAAACGTAATATAGGAGATATGAATAAAAAAATATATCCCAATTTTGTTAGACCAGATTCACCTGTGAATACACTTGAATTACATAAAAAGCCATTAACTGGAACAGAAGCTAAAAAGTTTTATCTAGAAGAAATAAACGATTCTGCATCAATTCCATGTGAATTTTCTAGATTTAATAGAAGAACAAAGCCAAAAAGAATAATACATGAAAAGTGCCAAAACTTCTGTGAAAAAGAATTGTTTCTTTCAGTACAGAATAATGATATACATAAATTATCTAAAATTTTAGATACTTTCCCAGACAAAATAAATACATTGGACAGTTATGGGTGGAGTTTACTAATGATAGCATGCCAGGCGAATGCTGTCGATATTGTGAAAGAGCTTCTTAAGCGACGAATTGACATATCTGTGAGAGATAAAGCTGGCAATTCTGCTACTAGTTTAATTATTAAGAACAGAAACATTGAAATTGCTGATTTACTACTTGGAAATAAACCCATTGAAAATAAAAATCTACAAAAGGAACAAAAATCAATTTCAGTAGAAGAGTATACTTGTGAAATTTGCAATAACAAAAATTTTTCAAATAAACAACAACATTTAGCATCAACTTTGCATAATATTAACGTCAGTAAAGGTAAAAAACATCCTACAAATTATGTTATACCTGAAAGTAATAAGGGTTATCAGATTATGTTAAAGGGAGGTTGGGATAAGGAGACTGGTTTAGGACCAGATGGTTCTGGAAAAAAATATCCCATTCGAGCTATTAAGAAAACTGATAAGTCTGGTATAGGACATAAAAAAGTGATAGAAAAAATATTCAGTGAAGCACTAGAGAGGTCAAAGACTAAAGTTTTCAACCAAAATAATGACCATGCAAATAGAATAATGGAAATTAATTTTAGGAGACAATTTTACTGACAAGTCCTATTTCACCATGTTGACATGTTTTCAAGTAATTTTAGATTCTTAGCAAATAGTGGATATATTTTAAGTGAAATATAAGTTTTAGGTCATTTTCTATAGTTGTAAAATATAACAACTCATGTTACTTAAAAACATGTGCATAAACAAATGTGAAAACTATGATTAATAATGTAATTTTTTTGTGTTATAAAGTTATAGTTTTTCATTTCTAAGGAAACACAGGGATAATATAATGATTTATTACAAAGCACTGAACAAAAATTGTGTTCTAAAAATCGACAACCTGTAAATTTGAAAAATACAATGTGTCATCATTTATAAAAACATTATGCATTAAAACATCTCAAAAATAAAGAAGAATTTAACATTTGATGTTTAATTCTTTATTTAATGTGAATACAACTGTTAAAAGCTTATAAGAAAGATTGTTAACCTATACAGCTTGTTAAAATGATTTAACTTTGTCATGTTTGCTATAAAATCTAATTGTTAACAAAGCTATGAATCTGTGTAATTGTAATAACAATTATGTAACCGACTTACATCATTTCAACTTATGGACTTTACATAATCTAATTAAAAAATCTACCAACATTATTCCGTTATAATATAAAAAGATTTGGTGCCACCCAGTCCAGGAACTTTACAGCCAACTCAAATCCAACAAAGCAAGCAGCATTTGCCGGGAAAGCTCTTAGCATTACAGGAGTTACACCTTTGTATAGAGCTGTTGCACCTTCCCTATCCATCAGTTGTCTGAACACATCTCTAATACCATTAGGGTATGTTCCTTCTGGAGCAGTTTGCAACCTACTCTTTAGTACATCAGCAGGCATGGCCACAAGCCAGTTAGCTATTCCAGCACATCCGCCAGCTATAATGGTAGCAATAATTTTCAATTTATTACTGGCATCCACAGGTATGAGTAGTTCCTTGACCCATTCATAAGTCATAAAATACATGCCACTAGCTGGTACATCTCGCAAAATAGTTGCGATGCTGCCCTTGTAGATGCTTTTGATACCACCTTCTCTATATAACTGTCTGGCACAATCAACCATGCCTTTGTATTTTTGTGGCCCGTTTTGACCTTGTTGAATTTGAAGAAGACATTTAATTCGTTCTCCTGGCGCCATTATAAAAGTAGTGAAGACTCCGGAAAATGCACCCGCAGCAAACAATTCTGATTTTGTGAGAATTTGGTTGTCATCTGATTTAATCAACTCTTTACCTAATCCGAATCCGAAAAAACTTATAGCAAATATTGGTGCTACTCCTGTTAAAGGTGCTGACATTCCTTTGTAAAGACCACGGAAACCTTCAAGTTGCACAGTTTTTCTAAAACAATCCCAAGTACCCCTGTACAAAATTGTTTCTCCTGGTTGTGGAAGTGGCATTGTTTGTAATTTCACTTTTATCGTATCCATTGGATGACCCGCTAATACAGTACAAACGCCACCAAAACCACCACAAATAAAATATTTTGTCGGGCTACTTTCTTCTGACATTTTTCGTAAATTTTATTAATAAGTTTGTATAAAAGAGAAAGGAAGGTCGGCCACTTTTACCAGAATTAAATTTAAAATTAAAAAGTCAAAGTCCAGTACGGTAGCTTATCAAAGTAGTACAACTATAATCAAAGAGAATATAGGTACAGAGTTCATTTTTACATTTTGGTATTTATATGTCTAGTTTACTTCAAACTTTTCACTATATACAAGTGTCAGATTGACAGGCTGTTATTGTAATTAATTATTTACTATATCTGATCAAGTAGATTATCATGCAAACTGAGGTATAAAGTGGTATTACACATTATCAGCAATATTTAATAGAATTAATATTTTTTTTATCGGTTATGGTCTAATACTTGGCCTCGATTTCACCTGATGTTAACACTCTATGGGCCCGTGTTAGTTTCATATAATACATCCATACATTACCATATAACAAAAATTCAAAAATTTATAGGTTGTTGTTACCTGAAAGTCACATTGTATATATATATATGTATATATATGTGTATATATGTATATATATGTGTATATATGTATATATATGTGTATATATATATA
>DWQX01006581.1:0-11173 GCA_018245475.1 Pharmacophagus antenor | reverse complement strand
ATATATATATATATATATAACTATACTATAACAACTATTACTTATATACACAGTATAATGGATAAACTTTGATATAAATGGTTTATATGGTAGTAACATGCGTAATTAGAGTAGAAAAGCTACCGCTTATTTACTTTTCCAAGACAAAAGTAAAATTATTTGTCATAAAGAATTGGACCCACAGTTTTATGGATATAAGTGTACACATATGTTACTAATTTAAAATAGTGTTTTAAGATGCTATCAGACATATTTATACGTTCATAACAGTATTTTTATTGTAGTAAAGTATAAACAGAGACATAATAATATTTGCAGACAGTAGTATGAAATATTACTATGTTCCAGTGGGGCAAAAGAAAGATGATGCCACTTAACGAAATCTAAGGTGTCCTGTCACCAATACTTACTGAAATATAAATCATACTACAAAAATGAAAACCACTATTTAAACAAGTATTTTTATTACTGAAGTAAACAAATACAAATAATTATTGTTATATAATTTGTCCCTGATTTTTAAAATAATTTATTATTTACTATTTTTATAATAATACATTTCTAAAAAGTATTGCTCTGAATATACTTAGTATTACGCTAATGAGATTAAATAAATGCCGACCTCTAATTGCTTAACTAAAAGTACTAAAGTAAATAAGGCTTCAGAATTCTCTCTACAAACCAATCTTGCGTAAAATGCAGATGATCCCCTGGTGTAGACAGAAACATAAGTTTGCCGGATTCTTTCATTGTTTTTAATCCTAATCGATCCTATTAAAAAAGTAAATATTTTATGTACGTATGGTGTAACCAGCTTTTTTAAACATACATTTCAAAATTAAGCCTACATACCTTTAGATAGAGATCGGATTCCTCTAAAGTAAGCATTCGTTTCGCCTGACCCGGCGCATAGAAACCGAACCACTCGGTCTCCCGCGGCTGAACGATGCTATCACTTTCGAATTTCACCAGAACGAAATTCTCCAAGCGGTTCATATTCTCTACATAGGTTTTATTAATTTTCCTCTCGTTATTGATGTCGGACAGGAATTGACTCTGCTTTTTGTATACTTTTTCATCTAGTGGATCGTGCCAGTACGTTGCTTGCACGAGCGACTGTTGAACCCAACTGGAAATACAAAGGAAGAAAACTTTTTGCAGCTACGATCACTCTTAGATATTAAAGTAAATATAAAAAATCTCATTTTTCGTATTATGGACACGTACTTCCTACAGTTTAAGTAATTTTGTTAACCATAATGCCTGTTTTTGCCTTTGAAATAAATTTATGGGTTTAACAATTTCCAAGGCGGATTCGTCCGCCATTAAGCGAGCCAGGGGTAATGCATAAAAGTAAATTTTGTATTAAAAAAATAATTAGGTAGATTCTATCTATGGTACTTTTATAGCAATATAGTAATTAGTTAGTACTAAATGTTACAATCAATCATCGTAATTAATTAGTAATAAGTGTAAAGAAAAATCTAACAATTATCTTCCTTCTCGAAAAAAAAAATCTTATGAAATTCTCTTGATTAATATAAGCTTTTTGTTTCGCCATGGCAAAGAACATTTTCTTTTGGACAAACAATTTAGTTATGTAGTTGAACTATTTAAATTTATTAACTTTAGTTTTTTTTCTTTTTATGGCAATTTTCTGTACACAATTCTTAATTATTATGGTTTCCTGGGAAACTTTAATGATTATAAGGTATAGAGAGCATGTGTAATGTATTTGACATTATGACAAGTAAATGAGAACATTTACAAATCATCATTATAGTAATGATTACTATTCTCAAGTAGTTGCTTAAATAGATGCAAATACTAAATAAATGTTAAGGGAAATTATGCACAACAAAAATACCTGTAATAAGCAGCATAATTAAGAAGTTTTCTCACATAGTCACAAGTTGAATGTTCTAATGCTCCACAATGTGGTAAACCATACACACCCTGATGCTGTCCACCAAGAGACACAAGTGTTTTAATTTTTGGCAATTTATGGCCACACTGTTGTACCATTCCCCTTCTATATTATATATGAGAATATAATTTACACAAGAAATAATATATATATCAGTAACAGTTTTTAAATATTTAATAACAAAATAGTTTATATTAAAAAAATATATAGAATACACAGATAATTAATGAAATATCCGATTTTTTTTATTTATTTTATAAGAAACGAGTTATCACTAAATTTCAATTTCACAATGTTATGTGGCAATAGTCTTAGGTAGTGAAATATATTACTCGCCCAGAGTACCCTGGCTCTCACGCACATGACTGCAGGAACACGCAACATGACAGCTTGCCAATACAATAAATAAATATCTATTAATTAAAGCCACCAGGTGAAACATATACTGTATTCCACTAATGGCACACAGTGTCTATAGCAATATGAAGTTATGTAAGATCATGACTCAACAATATACTGTGCTCATGAAGATGATATGTCCTATGAAACTGGCAATTAATTAAATATTTATACACATCATATCCTCCATTTATCCATTTTAAGCTTTTAGAAAATAATAATTATTAATAACTACTACTTAGTATGAAAATATTATAACTTTCCTAATGGCATTAAGTAAAACATTCATTGACAGTTAAACAAAAATATTATTAGGTCTATTATAATTTTTAAATAAATAATTCTTTTATTCAGGAAATCATTTTAGCAAATAAATTATCTATTTGTCATTGCCATTCCATAGAGGCCTACATTTAAATTTACAATAAAGATTTACTTGAATAATAATCCCAGATAGCATAAATGTATAGGAACTTAAATAAACCCCATATCTATTTTTATATCAAATGTAATAAAGGAAACAAGTGATACAAGAAATTTTATTTAAAAATTTAAATCAGACATTGGCATAGCTATCAACTATGTAAATAATTGTTGTATCATTGTACCATCAGTATTTCATAATAAATAGGCATTCATAAACTTAATGTATTTATCATTAATTTTACTTACAAAAACTGAGCACCTTGTGAAAAACCTATAGCATTAAAACCTCCTGCTAATTTTGGATCATTAGCTAATGTATTACATGCATATCCAATTTGTTTATTTGGATGCATAAAATATCCGTTTTCAAAATCTTCTATAGTAGAATTACCGATTCTTAAAGATATGACATAAACTCCAGGTATTTCTTTTTCTAAGAATATTTTGAACGAACCCAAACTAAAATCAACGCAACATGTATCACCTATAAAGATAAAAACATCGCATAAAAGATAGATATTATTTGTTTAGTAAAATTACTACAAAAAATTAAATTCTACTTACCCATACCATGCCAAAGAACAATAGGAGTTGGATTTGCTAAAATATATTTAAATAGAAATAAAATATTCATAAATTTCTTCATTTTACAATGAAAATTAAAACAATTAAAATAAAAAATGATAATGCTACAGGAAGCATCAATATTAAATAGACGGTGTTAACACACTGCTGCAATTATTAGTTTGTTTTTGTTTTCTTCAAAGCAATCAACGTTTTACTAGCTCTGATTGTTTTTCTGTAATTATTGTCACCTTGCTAATATATGAAACTCTAGTGATGTACATCACAATCATTTGGGAATAACTTTTAGAACAGAATCGATTATTTCATATTTCTTTTATTTGCTTATTTGATTTAAACTAAGTAAGTTTACAGAATTCTACTTGATGAAGACGCAATTTATTATTTTTAATTTTGGATATGGGATTGTAAAAATAACACATCCCTGTTTTTTTTTTAATTAAATGTAAGTATATTAAAGAAAATACATGTAAAATTTATTTTCGATTCCATGTTTTTAATTTTTTTTCATTTCATCACATTGAAGAATAGCAAATGAACAGCATTATGCTTATGCAACAACATACCTTATATTATTGTCACATTTATAAATTGATCTGCACAATTCTTAAATTTAGTAAATATATAATCGACTTTGTGAATTACAGCACAAATATTTAGCAATTTTGTTATTTAAAAGACAAAATTGTAAACGCTTTCCCTTTGTATTTTAATACATTTCGTACAGTATACAGTGCATCTTTGTATACTTATACTATCTTGTTATTAGATGTCGCGCAAAGATGGCGTTGTAAAATACCAATGATTAGCATCAATTTATACAACAGTATAAACTCATCAGTTGTATATTTTACCGATACTATTTAAATTTAAAACGAATCATATTAATGAATATAGTCATTAGTTCAAAAATAAAATAATGTTGATATAATAGTTAGGTTTTACTTATTTTTTATAATAAATTATGTTTATTATAATAATTAGAAATATTTTATCACTGTATACATTTAATATTTCGCTTTTCCATTGCTATACCAGTATAACAACTTCCTGTTTCATGCATCGATGATTCAATGAAAGGAGAAAAGCTGAAAAACTATTGAAAATGAAATAGAATATGGTATATCAATAATTTATTTTGTTATTGATTAAATAACAATGTCAACTGATTTTAAAACATACAAACTAATGGACAATGACGAAACGATATGGCACAAAAAATTTATAAATGTAATAATTGTGCGTTATATTTTAAACTAAAATCAGAATGTTGTTCAGGTGTTACATTATTATTGATTTACAGAAACTTGTTAGTGATATGTTTATTATATTGTAAATTTCATTAAATGTTATATTTACAGATTACATACTTCAAAAATCATTGGACAAATACACCTATTAATAAAGCCACTTTTATTAATATTTTAATAAAATTGTCGTATTATTCTTTTTACTTATCATGTTCTGAGGATGATAAAGCAAAACAATAAATAGAAAACCTTTTTATAACATGTACAGATAAAAAAAAATTGTTTCAATATTTCAGATTTAGCGCATCTTTTGTTAACGAATAAATATTAGAAATAATCGTAAATATTAAGAAGGTGTACGTAATATTTGTGTCTCATTTGACGTATTATCGGTTGTACCAATAGTGTTATCCAGTGTTAAAATGAGAAATTTCATGGCTACGCAAATCACAATGACGATAATGCATATTACTAAATCTTTGAAAGAGTTCCTTAAATTCTAAATCACTTGAATAACTTTTAATCATTAAATTTAATATTAATTAAAATTTAATATAACGCAATCACAGTCTCAAAATTAGTCTTTGTATAGATCACGTTGGGATAACACGTTTATTGATAAAGTCTTTCAAAGTCAACGATGAAAACACTTCGGTAATTTCGTTACCCAACTTTTACTGTCTAGTATTTACTAGATTTTAAAGCTTCGTTCTCGGTCAGATCACCGACAGTTAAAGTATTCTCATTGAATCTGTCTGTTTCATAATGTTATGTTCTATGTTCTTCCGATTCTTGATCACATCAATGTCGCTCGAATCCGAAGATTCTAGAAGTTTTTGTCTGTTATAGGTCATAATTCTTTTACTTCGAGTGTCAGAGTCATAAGTTAGTATGCGGTTAGTGCCCTTCCTCGATCTGAAGGGAAGCCGGTAGGGAGTGCTGCTCTGGACGTCAGACATCGATCTTATGTGTCTCCTAAACTTCGACTCCTTTGATAGGGGAGGAAATATGAATGAACCATCCGCCTTCTTATCTTCTATGGACCTGAAATTTATTAAGAAACAATTATTTCAATGAAAATAACTTCTGTTTTCATGATAACAAAATTTTCCGTGACCTAGATGCACCTGAGTTTAATTAAGTAAGTCATAAATAAACGATTAACGATAAGACCTTGCATTAACCCGTTTTAGTCAAAGTAAAATGGTTTTTCGTCGCGTCTGCAGCGTGTTTGCTTACGTAACCAAGTTAAATAATGTAATGACGTTTGTTATTGGATCTGTTAAACCTACTTTTGTCGGTAAAAAGTTGTAAGTGTTCCGTATAATCTGTAATTCAATATTTACTTCGTGTCTGAATGATATTTACATTTATTTTCACTAATTTTCCATGCTCGTTTGTGATAGGTTTTGAACGATAATCGAGATCAGATACATAAATTTATTATAGGAATCCATAAGAGTTACATTTACAAATGTTATTTTTCAAGGTATATGTCTTTACTCGTAATTATAATACTGCAATTGACAAGTTGGTGATTATGTATTATTATGTATTATGTGTATTGTCATATCTTGAATGTTCCAACGCCCCAGTGTGGATTGTTTTAAAATGTATTAACGTTTTTTTAAATATGTTATTTATCAGACTACGCTAGTGTATCGAAAGTAGTTGTATATATATACCTTATATAATTTTTTCTCCTTCTAACCAAACTGGTTGAGCGACTCGCTAAATCACTTATCATACTTGATTGTTTAGTTTTCTAAAGTATACCGATGAAAGCAGTATAAGGTAGATATTAAATGGTAACAATGTAATCTCATTTTACACTTATTAACGAATACTCTATTTTAAGTAAAATCGTGAATATGCAAAAAATACTTCCCAAAAATGATCAAAACCTTTTATGAAATTAATTAAATTATAAAATAAGCTTATTTTTTTTTAAATATTTAATGAACCCTATGATAACATATACCCATTGTACGCGAATTTGAAAGCTTGTATCTTGATTTATAACATTGACACAGTAGCCGATACATTATGTTATCGTATTATTAATAGATTTCGCCTATTTATGGATTCTTGCACTCAAATGCAGTCTAGCGTTATTATTATTATGATATAAATACATAGCATTTCACAAAATTATGTTTACTTCATGTTTTTCAAACAATTAACATTTCAGACAATTTAATTATTTACTACATTACTAAAAATAAGAAATTTTGTTAAGCGTAAATACACTTAAAAAATCAAATATTGGTTCTACTATTACTTCATATTATTGGTTACGTGTTTTGTAATATTAATGATGTAATATCAACTACACAGCCCGATTGATAATTAAAATGTAATTTCATTAAAAGCTATGGAACAATGTTTTGAGGCATGTTAAAGCCACTGTTATGAATTTTAAATATATTATCATTTAAATATCTCCTGTTTTTTTTTCTATCCATTACTGCCCTACCCGGTGTTCGAATGATTCATTAATGGAATTGAAATACATACTATTGATTTTACCTTTGCTGTCAAAGTGCATTACCAAGTCAAGTATAATACTGCAATAAAAAGATAAAATGCACATCAATGTTATTCAATTTCTGAATGTTCAAGCCTCTCGTTGGATTTCTTTTGATATTTTATATCATATTAATAAAAAAATATTTTATATAAATATTCATACTAGTTAATCCAATGATATTTTCAAAGGCAATAATTTATTTACAAAAATATTGACTATTTTTAATGACATATGACAGTTTTAAGTGACACGTTGTTACGCAATATATGATTAGTCATTATAAGGAACCGTGACAGAACGATCCGAAAATTGGCAAAGCTTCATATTAGAAATTGTAGTAAAGAAATAAGAAGCGAAGTATATTTGTACAAAATAAATTCAAGTCTTTTAAACACACATCACTAATGTCATAAACCGACGAAAATAGAGAGGACATCAATTACGGAACGTATCTTTGTCTGTTCCCTCTTTACGTATGATAACGTAAAGCTATTTACAATGTGATCTGATTTTTTCTTTGAAAGACCCCGAAGTTGGTCCTCTAAACATTAAGAACTAATCAACTCGACGCATGAGAAAATAGAAAATATAGATTTTGAACCGTTGATTGAAAAATTTGTACGGCGTTACTGATTCTTTTTTATCCCAAAGTGATATATCAAAGTTTGTCCTTTACCGAGGGAAAATAGAGTACATACATCAATTTGCAACTATTAATAATTTGTTTTCAATACAGTCTGTTCTATATTTTGGTATAAAGCAGTCATTGCTTCAATGGACGTTTCTTTCGACATACATAAAAAAATAATATTTATCAATAGTGTTAAAGTTAAAAGAATATCTATTTTTTGAATACACATCTCGCAAATGATAGAGTAATTAAAATTACTATATCGTAAACACAAGAAGGATACGCCCACATTACATGTATGTATGTAATACAAAATAGTTAATAGAAGCGCGATATTAAAGTAATAGGAATTAATTGCGATACTAATACAGACGAGAAAAAATAAACGTCAGACCTTGTGAAAAGGCTTTCGACGTTGAAGTAGCAATGAAAATAGTAAATTTACAATCTAAAAGTATAACAATAAACAATAATAGTTAAAAAACAAAATGCGAAAATAACTTTTAAAGCCTCTGCCACCATAATAAAAAAGGCCTAAATTGTTCTTCGAAATCAATATTAAATTCTCCATTTAAATTTCGATTCGTTTAATTTAAGTCCTTAATTTGGATCTTGAAATATTTCTTTTGTTATGTAATTAATTATTATTATATATTCATATTTACAAATAGTACTGACTAATATTATCATTTAAAACACGTCAAATGTTAGGTTTTATACTAACAATGTTATGCCAAACTGTCTCTGATTAAATTGGACACGTTTTTAGGTTTATATTTTGAAGCGTCACACCGCGCTTATTCGATACGTTCGCACAAAAATTATGTGAAATAATTAATGGGCCATTACTATGTCGTCATAAATGGCAATGACGAGTGTCACGCTATAATATCCATATTACGAAATTATTTTAGCGCTTTGTTTAAGTATTATATCTATTATTCTACTATCTTCACAATTTGAGCCAATGTCATCGGACAAATGTTGCATTAGGTGTTAAAAATAATACAATCTCGCTTACTTTTTTATCGGTTATGAGCTAACCTCGATAACATCCGATGTTAAGTGACAAATGAAGCCGTAGATGCTAAAGGGTGTTCACCCAGAATGCTTCTAGCGCACACAAGTACGACTGGAACATAACAATACTATTACAGCGGCAGATTGACATTGAGCTTTACCACCATCTAAACTTTACTACTCCTGTGGATTGGGAATCAAACACGAGCCTTCCGCGATACTAAGCAATCGAGTAAAGCAAAATTTATATTCTTCTATAACCATTTTTTCCTGGGAATAACGCTTTGTGTCAATTTCACATGATATTAAGTAACAATGAGGCAGTAAATAAAAAAAAAATCGCTCAGACGCTTTTCCGGAACAAAGCAATGCTGTTATGGCGGAGGATAGACAGTGAAGTTATCCAGGTAGATAAAAAACCCTACCAATATTCTTATGTTATCTTATAATTTAATCAAGGATCGCGTTTGCATGGCAAGCGGTAAATTGTATTCCCAAGAGTGCAGTTAACGGTTTATTAAGTCGGTAAAAGTACATACGCTACACATTTACCTTATTAATTGGTATTAAGCCTATTAATAGAAAATGATCTAATAATTAGTATATTTTACTGGTATCGCTTTGCAACAATCATAATTTCTACAGCCTAAACAAAAGAGCGCGTATTGCTAAAGGCACAATAGACATAATAGCAGCTTTATCGCTAGTGACGCCTCGTACCAGTTTGATAGTGACTTAACACGTTTTCGCCGGCGTGACCCACCGGTGGGTCATAATAATTTCACATCAGGCGTTAAGTACACCGACGATACATTCACTACCTTGAATGTCTTTAATACGATAAATTCTTTAACATAGTGTTCAAGGGTATTTAAAATAATGGATAATGTCGTTAATACGAAATCGTTTAATTTTACTTCTGTCGATACAAGATCATGAAACAACAAAATCAACGGCGGCGTGAACATGTTAACATGTTTTGCTCTCAACAAACACATTGATCGTGAACTCGGAAGTCAAATGAAACGTGGAAGAGCCTTCGCGTTTCGAACTGACTCAGCGCCCGCTTCGATATTTTTAGCTCGTCTACCTTAATGAGTAAAGTAATCAATCTTTGATCGTAACGGACAAATAAACAAGAACTTTTGAATCTATAACGATTGTCATAAGTATCTTTTTTCTAATCATTACAATAATAAAGGTACCAATGTACCCTTTAATACAGCATGAATTAATCTACTCCTTTTTGACTGCCACCGCAACGAAGTGGTTTACCGCTTTCCTTATAACGCGGAGATCCCATGTTCGATTCCCGGTCCACGGGTCTATATTTTCTGAATTAGCTAAGTTGAAGGTTTATTATATGTATAGATAAACATGCTTTGTTGTAAATAAAACGCTCTACTCATCCATAAAAATGTAATTACATTATGTATACAACTTCAAAACATCAAGCATAAGATGTATCAAATGATCCATCTTTATATTTTTCTTTGCAAATCAATTTACAATTACTAATTGTATGTAGTATAATAGAACACTTTCGAATATAGATAATCTCAACATTATGTAGCTCGTATGAAAATTAATTTACTGTATTATAAATCGTAAATATCGCGTAGGTTTTAAGAGAAACCAGAGCTTTAAAATAACTATCGATATTTAATATTATTATCACTTATTTAAACTTTTACATCTTAAAATAACTAATCATATGGCATCTAGTATATAATTTAACTGTTATGATCTTTAGAAATAAAATATTATTATTAAAATATTATATTTTGTTATTTAACTTGGGAATATTTAAAAAGTCTTTGTGAGAATTTCTAATCTTTTGAAATATTTTTCTGAGTATCAGAGAAAACATTGAAATAATACGTTTATAATTGTTGGTAGTCTTTAATCAAAAATATTTCAAACTAAATCAATAGCAACTCGGACTTTGACCAATAGTGGATGTTGTTCAACTGGCAATGAAATAAATGGAACTAATTTCGTACTGATAGATATATTTAGGTACTCTTTTGAGTTTCTTACCAGTGTTAATGTTCATTAATAAATAAAAGTACACATAAAGGACGACGTATTTATCCACATAAATCATAAATAAATTTCTATATTTATGCGTAAAAAAAATTCAAAATGTTTCTTTTCACTATTAATCCCAAAAATTATCTTTATAACGTCAATTTGTTAGGCGCCTTCTAATGATAAGAAATGCCCAACCCAACAAAGTCTTTATCTTTGTTTTTTTTTTTTTTTTTTTTTTTTTATGGGGGAATTATTTTTTTTTTTATATTTGATTTTTTTTTTAATTTAACCATAATGAAGGCTACAGGTGGGTATTAAACACAAATGAGGGTGCCGCCGAAAACGGGTGTGTAGAGGGCGTGGGGCGCGGT
>DWQX01006580.1:0-11173 GCA_018245475.1 Pharmacophagus antenor | reverse complement strand
TGCAATATGTTTTCATAAACGTTTCCGATAAAGTCAACTTGATACACCCTATGGGGCAACTGACTCGATACCTGACCCGCACAGGTGTTGTCGTCTATTTTTAACGGGCCAATAAGAGATGAGCAGACAGCGCCCAGCGTACTTACAAGAAATATCTAGAACTGGTAGGTAATAACGCATCCAGAAGGATCGTACCTCACATAAACAAGTTGGAAGTCGATAGTGTTTAATGCATTATTTTATTTTGAACTGAATGATATACTGTATACAATCCAGATTAAAGTATTTTAACACCTGATAATAAAAGTGTAATAAGATAAACGCGTTTAAAATTTTATTGTAGTTCATTTTGATATTGGTTTTTAGTCTTTTGTTCTCCATACAAAGTAATGGTTTTGATCCTTTTTCATGATAGCTCGCGAATCACCGGATCCGCGAGCCAGCTTCGATAAAGCTGTAATGGTCACTGTGACTAACAGCATCTGCTTCTCCGAATCCAGCAGCAGCAGCAGCAGATCCTTTTTCATATATGGATTTGCATAATTCTTTATAGCTGTCTTTCTTTTATCGTTATGAGGAGAATACCATAAAACTTAAGACTCATTTTTTTAATGAACAGAAATTTTTAATACAATTTCGTGAAAACAAAAAAATATCGAGGTGTAAAGGTGGAAAAAAAAAATATGTTGATTAATTTCTCACGTGTTAATTTTTGTCAAAACTATAAAAATAACGACACAATACTGACCTTGGGCATTTCTTTAAAATTTATCTTCGTGAGCCGTAACATTTCATTCCGCAGCCTTGGAAAGGTTAACTTTAACAACAAAAACAGAAAACGTTTAAGGGATCCGGTTCAAAACAGGGGCGACGTAAAAACATTTTGCTTGTATATGTACTTGTGTGTGCGTGCGTGCGTTGTGGCTGGCTCGTCGACATTGCAAGGTGATCGGGACGAGTCCCGGAGCACGCGGGTTCGACCTCATATCACGGCCATTGTCCCGACACGGCCTGCGTTGTATTATACATATGTTGTTTTGCATTATAATACTATGCGTATGTTAATATATAGGTGATAATCATCTGCCTAAGTCCTCTTCTATTTCACTGATCAACTTTTAAAACTATTATCACACAGATATATCAAACACCGAATTTGTTATGCTCTTTCTCAAATTTTAATAGATCTATTATAATGTACCAATTTACAAAGTAGTTGTTATAATATTCGTACGTAATATGTATTGCAACCAATATCAAAGATTTCAACGAGAACACATTAAGAATAATTATTTTCTGTTTTTCCCTTCTTTTTCTTTGTTTTTCCTTTCATTTAAAAGTTATTTTATAATTTCCTATTTTCCGAAAAAAATGTTTTACAATAATTAAAGTAAAATACAATAATTTATTATAATAGAATAATAAAAATGTAGAAAAACTTATAATAAAAAAATGAATAAATTAAGAAAGAAAAACGTCTTGTGTTTGATAAATTGATGGTCGTATTAGTCACATCGAGTAATAGCAATGTGCGTAGAGCGTAGGTCTTTGTATTTCACTAATCATATGATTACGATGCATATATATGCATGCCCATGCGAATTAACAAGTAATTTCATAGGTTTTTGTTAGTAGCTACCGTCTTGTACACGTTTACTTAATTTCATTGTATAATTTTGTTGTTCTTATATGAAGTGAATTGTTGTGATTATTTGTGACAACAATTCACATTATATGAAATCTACATTTTATTGATTCGAGCATTACCTTGCGGAACTCCATGACTGGAAAAAGTTAAAATAATTTGTTAACCTCCGCCTTGTTCAATGGAAAATACTACGACTAAAATATAATCTCAACTCCTTTTTTCACTAGGCGTGGCATTCTCTGCAGATGTTACAAGTTCGACAAGGGTATGCCACGTGTAATGGGGAAACAAGTGTGGATTGTATTTTAGTCGTGGTATTTGCGATTAAATGAAGAGAAAATTAGCTAAAACCTATTAAAAAAATAAACAAAGTGATTCATTGCATTATTCGTAACATCTAGCGTCCGGTCATTTGCATTCAAATACACCGTTATAAAAACAGAACATATGGTTATCTCGGTTCCGTCGGACACTTCTAGTTTTTAAAAATGTTTCATGTTAAATGATAATTACACTAGGTTAAGACGCTTGACGTACGGAGCCAAATAGAAAACATTGTGGAAATGTAGTTGTTAGCGAAAGTTTGTTAGACAATGGGTGAACCGCAAACATAATTACGAATGGACGTGTCGTGAGATGTGTGCCGAATTTACTGATTACCGCTTTATACATTTTTTTTGTTATCAAGTTACGTTCCTCGTGTACTTTATAAAAGGGTCGGTTAAATAGAAACTATCTTGGCACTAATGACGAAACAATCAATTTTTAATTCACGAAATTAACATGTATTAAAATGTCTACTAAGATTCTTTTATAAGTGCATGCTGTTTTTAATTAACTGCACCAAGTAATATACAAAATGTACAAACCGTACGCTTCGTTAGGCATTATTTTTTATTTAATTTTTTATTTAATCTTGAAATATGGAAATAACAACAAACATATATGATAATAAAATAATGTATTTCATTCTTATTTCCGTGATAATACGTTAATTAAAAAAAAAAATAATACAGGGTTAATGGAATTAAAAAGTTGTCTAGAAACAGTACGCAACAAACACGTATCTAATTACGTAAGTAGCTCTGATTAAAGTCATATTCAGCAATAATGTGGATTCGAAGTCATAGAAATTGTTATGGCGTTTCCACACTGTAGTATTTACGAGGTGTATTATGAAACGACGTCCTCAAACTGCGCGTTTCTTGTTTCATTTCAGTCTGCGCTACTTTTTGCTTGTTGACATGCAACGCAATAATATAAGCTTGTTCGGATTCCGTTTCTACATTCGTGTTATATATATTTTTTAAGTTTCACCAAATGTACTGTGTATTTGACAGATTGGTTAAGGTTTTAGTAACAGAAAATTGACGATCAATTTTACTAAACATTATAATTTAATTATTCGGTTTTTCCATTTCTTTACTATAATTTCATGCAAATCCACTTTGCTATCGTAAACGAATGAATTTTAATAAAATAAAACTTTCCTTTCTCTTGGCTTTTGAAAGTATATCTTTATGTTTGTGTTTGTATTTAACGTAATTTGATCTTAGTCATCAACATCGGAAGTTTCTTTCGTTATAAAACTTTTATATGTTGATATATAAGTAATCCTTGGGATCTTTATGGTGTTATATTAGTAAAGATTTTCCATGCGCAAACTCGAGAATATTACCTACTCGAGGTACCTAGGTTGAAATAGTGAGGTTTTATATTTTATATTCACGTATATATATATTTTCTGTTTCGCGCATAAAGGACCTTCCAAATGTAATTACAAAAAAGGGAGCTCTCCTTCGTGTATAACAATTAGTATTGTAATTAGAAGTATTGGGTCTATCAGTAGAGGCTACGTAAGAATATTAAGAAAGTAAATGCTTTATCATGTACAGACCATATGAAATAAAATGAATATACATGTATTGTTATTTTTCTGAGATTATCCGTGAAATATTTTCATACTTGAGTTAACGCACTCAATCTACTTTTAAGTATTCTTACCAAAAAAAAAACAAAATGAATAAAAGTAATCCTATCGTTTCATTGTACATTTTTAGTATTAATTCAGTGCATCACATTAATATAACATAGGTAATCAGAACAATATTAGTAAAGACTATAATTTCATCATGTTCTTAATTCCGTAAACATCGTTAGTTGTATAAGATCGTAACTCGCAATGAACGCAACTTTCTTTGACTTTCCCATCGATTACCGCAAGTCGATATTCAACACGATTAAAACTACGATCGATGAACTCGAGTTGAAAGAACGTCCCGCTTCGATGCTTGATCATTCGGTTAGTTAGTGGTTGTTTTTTTTTCTTAAACAAGGGCTCTTATTCTCCTTCATTACAAGAGAAAATAAAACTATCGGAATCGTGCTACTTACGTAAAGCACTCATGGGAATTCGATTAAAATCCGATTCTGAATTGTTTTATAGCGATATTCGATAAGAAAAGTATAGATTCGTTGCAATCAAGTGACACACCACTTATTGTTGCTTACGATTTGTAATATTGAATTGTGTTATTCAGTTTTGACTTTTGAATTTTTAAATATAGAGCAGTTACTGTTGGGTAAACAAAAAAAAGTTGAAATATATGGATGATCGTATACCATTTCTATGTTATTCATAAATCAATTGATGGGCTGCTGCTTTTCGTCTTAATGTTTAATTTATCCGACATTCATGGCAACATTTCGGATCAAGATTTTTCGGATATATCTATATTTATCTGTTATCTCGATACTGCACTTATTAAGAGTGATCCCTATTTGCTTTTATCTTTATATTTATTATATTACCATTCATGAAAGATTTATAAAGTCGTCTAATCTTTTAGGTCGATGACAAACATTAAGAGTGAGTAATATTATTTTGTCTCACATTATTTAATATATTTTTAGCATTTCATATAATAAATATGCAATTGCTTAAAACAATATGATCCACGATAAACATATAGACACAGGAAACTAACAATTATCAATGATGTTGCATTATGTAAAAAATATGTTTTTCTTGGGTCTGTCGAAAGCTGCATAATATCACACACGCAGACATTTCAAGATAAGAGCTGTCACCGTCGCTATCTTAGATAGAAAAGTGTTTTACGATGTATAAACGTAGTAAATTTTTTTTAATTTGGCTTTGGATAGTACAAGGTATTATTGAGCACAAATATTATAAATAGAGATACATTGTTGTCATCATTAATATAAATAATTTTGAACCTTTTACTTTTGATACAGATATAGAGCCAAATTTATCGCAAAATCGCATTTTTATATTGCTCTTTTACATCCCATTTTTAGTTGTATACATCATATAATTTTTCGATAGTTATGTCTGTACTAGAAATAAAAACTGAAAACCAAAAGACTGAAGTATTAAAAAATGGGAATGAATCTCTCATTCCCCTTTTGTCAGAATCTAACATTTGTAACCAACCTATCCGTCGTCCCTTCTACTATAATTCTACGTAAGTCGGTCCTTCCTCTTCCCTCTTCCCCCTCTTGCCACCCTCCATTCTGGTCCGTCAAGCTATCATCTTAACCGGTTTGTTAAACCGTCACTAACTCGATCCTAGATCGTGTGTCATTGGACATGGACATTTAAACTATTACATATTATCGTCTTAAAAGTTGTTCCGAACATCTATTCCTTTTACACGACCCATTCATAACATTAAAATAATTGTCGAATTATCTGTCAATTGTTTTATATTTTTTAATGGAAATTTTTAGAAGTAAACTCACAAAATTAGACTGAGAAATATCGATTTAATATAACAGTCAAATTTATTGTCACTGTATAATCAAATACACCGATTTATCTGTCCAAGAGAAAGTATAATATTTTTTATCAATATTGACGTAATGTATATGCATTATGAATCTTTATATTTTTTATAAAGTTTTGACATTTCTTTGAATTACAGTGTAATTTTTAAAAGACAAGTTAAAATATTTTTAAATACATACCATTAGGGTTAATCGCCTTAGGTAGTATATATTATATCTTCCATTTCGATTGCGTAGACAGAGAGCAAGCCTTATCAGCATTATACCTGAGCATCTCAAAGGTGATAACACTGTAATAGTAGTAATTGTTATACCTCTTAGAAGATTGTTGAACAAAAATTTGCAACATTTTTAATAACGATCCCTTTTATTAACGCTGACTAGTGGCCATCGATGACCATATTTTGAATTTGTCAACGACCTAATATTATACTAAAAATGTTTGAGTACAGTTATCACTTTTTGGATATTGATTGAGAATGTATATAATTTTTTCATGATTTGTAAGTAATTTATTTAGTTAGTTTGTTAATGTAGTTCGTATTTAATTTTGCTACATCCTGTTTTGTATCGATGTATTTGATACAGTTTTCGCTCCACATGTACTTAATTGTATTGAGAAAAAAAAATTACGCTATCATTATTACATCGTGCTCTAATTTATTCAACATCCATTTTATCATCTAGAAGTTGTATTTAATTGCTTTTTAATAACTGCGCTCCATTTGCGTAAGTCTTTTTTATCTACTTTTATATTGTATGTACTCGTATAGTATACGAATGCGTAATGAAGAATCATCGATGCAGAAAACGGACTTCTAGAGAATTGTCGATAATAATGAGAATTTTAATAATTATTCATCTGTTGTTAAATGTAAATGTTTGTATAATTCATTGGTTGCCGTTGAAAATTTTTCAGTTTATTTGGTTATTACCGGCAATTGGCGAACACTTGACCTCAATTTCACACAATGTTAAGTTACAATGAAGGTGTAGCTGGTGATCGGCGAGTATACTTCCTGGCCGTCGCACGAAACTAACTATTGTATTCTGCTTTTATTTCAATTTACGATGTAAAACAAACACTTATATTTAATTTTGGCAGGGCAGAAGATGAAATGTTCAAATCAAAACTATGACAAATTAAATAATGACTAATTTACATGAATAATAGCATTCAGCTAGAACTTGCACATTAGTCAAGTAAATATCTTTAGTAAAATTCGTTATTTAGGTCGTGCGTATGCTACGTACATTCGAAAACTGCATGTGAACGCATGAAATTTTTATTTATTTATTTTTCTTAATGAGAAATGACCTCTTTTCATTCGAAATTAAGTTCAAGTACGTCAGCTTTTAGTTTCAAGTTTTATAAACAGTGTTACGTTACAATATATCGGCTTACTTCACTCAGCGTTACATACATACATCCTTGAGATCTCCTTCATTGATTTGCAGTAATTATGCGGAAGATAGTTGCCATAATTTTATTGAACGTGTTAATAAAACATTAATTATGACTTAAATATATAATTCGTAATGGGTTTGGTTACACAGTTAATCACTATTACCTTCATTTTGTGGCGTAAAATTTTATGTGGTTATAGGAAAAATTATCATCATCGTCATCAGGTTCATTAGTATCGACTATAGTGTATAGGCTCCAATCAATGCTATCCATCCTCTTCCGATTACATCTTATGAGGCTTATGAGGTCGGTCTATTTAAAGAAGGGAAGTTATCCACACTATCATCTGCCGGTATAGAAAAGGAAGGGGTGTCATTGGTCTTCTAAGTTTGCAAATTTTGATAGCTATAGCATCAACTTTCTTTCTCCATATGTTTTCTTTTTTCGGATTATCTTGCATATAAAAATTTGCTATTTCTAAGGTCCAAACGCTCGTATAACTTTAAATTGAGGAATAATCCAAAGATCAAAGTTAAATTCTCAGCACATTACATAATAATGGATAACATGCACTGGTTAAAAAGTTTTGTCTTAAAGTATTGAATGTAATTACAAAGTGGAGAGTGCCGAAGAAATTATTCGTTATAAAATATAAAATAAATACTATATTACATTATATTAGTTATTATAATGTTTAAAAGAATCAATCTTGGTAATTGCTATGTAATTAAAATAAGACTAAATTTCATGCTCAATACATTTTCTTTTTAATATTTTAATTAAACGAACTTATAAATTACTTACATATACATTCGACTCAAGGTCAAGAATGAAAGTAAATGAATTGACGAAGAGTCTACTGTCATTTTACTCACACGGTACTTTCTTTTCCACATCATAAAGTCAGTGGTATGAGCAATAACGACTTAATGCTTGTGGATTATTTTATGATAAAAATGAGGAAGTAAGTCAAAACTAAATGCCGTTTCATAATAAAAATTAAGTTTCACGAGATTTGCAATCTCAATTATTATTTGAAAAACGAGATGGAAAGATTAAGATATAAAATGTCATTATTAATTAGCAATATGCATTCGCGGAATATTGTTTTGTACTTAATAATAAATACGGAAAACTGAAGCCGTTGCGAGATGGCGTATTTACGCAATAACTTATAGTATCGCTAAATGTGATTATTTTTATTATTCTTATAATGAAATAGGATTGTAATAAAACATCATAATAATAGTGGAAGCGATTCGTCTGATTCCATTGACTCCGGCCTTCGCAGTACCGGTGGTTTACTTGACACTGAACGATGCTTCTTAAAACTATCACTTCCTTTCATTCATCTCGTTAAAGATAATTACCGTTCGCTTTTTTCCTCAGTCTTTCAACTTCCGTGAATATATTGATCGATGTTCAAAATTATGGCGTATTTTGTCAGATCAGAGTACTTTTAAATTTTTATTTAATTCGTCTAAAACCATTTCATTTAAAGTTTTTAAGTAATTCGTTATATTGATACATATTATACTTTTTTTATTATTCCGAGCTGTTTATAATTAAAATTCTGAACTTGTGTACAAATTGTATAATTATTTTGGTAAATCTATTCACGTGAATGTATGTATGGTCTATATATACCGTCGATGAGTGAAACGTTTGCCGTGTATACTTAAGACCGGATATTACGTTCACCAAATCAAGGTCTAAAATGTTGCAACCACAATTCAGCATAACAGTTAACGGAAACAAATTTCATTTAAGTTTCAACAATATTAGTTATTTTACGTACTAGCTCGCCGTGCTTTACGCCCCCGCTTTAGACTGGCAGCCTAAATAGTTTTGAATGAACTTGACTGTCAAGCATTTTGTCAAGTATGTTTATAGCTAAATTTTATGAATTACTTGTTAAATATCTGACTAACGCTTATTTTTTTTTGTGTCAAAGGAAAGTTGTACAATTAATTTCCAATAAAACTATTATTTAATAGGTAGACTAAGCAAACGAGCGAGCGGTTCACTTGATGGAAAGTATTCACCATCGTCCATAGACAGCCTCAACATTCGGCGATGTTAAGTTCAAAATATATCTTAAGGCAAATAGTGTTCCCCTTAATTCATCTGGCTCTATCAATAAGCAGTTTTATTTGGTTGGGTCAGGAATGCCGGAATTGGACCGGTTTTTGGAGTAATTATCCTTTGTGGTTCACCGACAGACCTAGTGTACCATAGCGATAGTTTGGTATGGTTGTCGTTTCATACAAATTATTTTTAAATGTCTTTTATTAAAGATATGAGAAGTGAGATGATATTATGATGGATTTTAAAAAGAAATACTTTTGAGATTAACATGGAGAACATGGCATTCGATCTTTCTTATCCTAGATGATTGTAAAATTGCTAATCGCTTTCATATTTCAGTATGTTATTTAATTAAAATAATATATTATTACTATTCTATTTTATTATTTGTCAAGACAGATTTTAATAAGTGTTATTGAACTGTGAATGGAATTAATACGTGTTGAAAATTTAAAAATCATATACGTTAATCATAGGGTCATGGTTTTGGTGGGGAGAATGGCCACGCATAAAATTTTTCAAATCTGGTGCAAGCGAACTTAAGCATAATTTAAGGTTTAAGAGTAATAAAATTACTGGAATTTAGGTGTTAATAGAGGATTTAATTGCAATTAATAACAGATTTTCAACGTTATACAGGAGAAGTATAGTGTACGCACATGTTAAATTGCTATACTGGCAATTAACATGTTCATATTCATGAAATGTACACTACTCCATTTATTTTTTCACCAAAGGGCTAACACTGTACTTTGAATTTCAAAATATTTAATTTGAGTTAAAATTAATCCTTATTTCTTTCTTTAGTCTTACGTGACGGGGAACACGGACAACTCTCAAGTGATACTGGAGAGTCTGAACAACAAGTACTACTTCTACACGAGGACCCGGGGCCTGTTCCGTATCTGTTATCCGAAGGAACGCCCACCTACGGGTGAGTTGGAATTTTCACTTTTTTTATGACTTACACATGTTTTTTGTTTTCGCATTCGCGCAGTTAATCCACTTGTATCGAAAAAAGGTAATCTCCGACACGACAATGGAGCCACATAATTGGAGTAGTTGAATTTGATTTTGACTAGCTACTATCTCTCATATTTTCCATCTGCCGTTATAACGATATTCCTGTGTTTCGATAGTCCTATGAGAGTTATAGTATTCTAGGTGAGCAGGCTTCGTCATCTGGGATCTCCTTTTATCGCTTATGGGCTAACATTTGACCTCGATTCACCTGATATTAAGTGATACCCATAATACTTCTGACTCTCACAAATAATTTAATGTACGTCATGTGAAATGTTAACCCACGTGTTACTGCAGATATTATTTTCCTTTGATGCCTGTTTTAAATGTATTATATAGGTAGTTCAGTGAATATCATATCATTGAGAAAGCTACAAACGAGAAAAATACTTTTTAAAATTTGTTTTAAGTAAAATAAAGCTTTAATTTAGAATATTATATAGATCAATTAAAAGGTAAACTGAATTTACAATAAATATAACAAAATTATGTTCTGCGTAATATACAACCATAAATATTTGTCACAAAATCCTATTAAAACCAGTCCAATTAAAGACTAAGTATAAACAAGTGACCTATGATATTCACACAAATTCAATTAATAACCGCAAAATGTCGCAGTAACATGAAAATTCAAACCATAATGTTTATTCTAATTGAAAATATTTCACCGTAATGATTACTCAGCCATTGGAGCGCGTAACAAAGTTTATCATATGAAATTGTTTTGGAAATTGCAACTTTATTTGTTCACGTGAATGGTATTTATTGCCGTGAAACGCAATATGGTCAGTGGGACAGGTATACGGTATTCACAGGTGCCTAACTGTTAGTGTTAAATGTACCAACTGTTACTATTGCTGTGCAATTGTGATTAATTGGACTGGAACTGGATTAAAAATCCACATAGTTATTTTTAATAGATCATTGTTTTATAAAATTAAAACAGATATGCTGGCTTTTTCATCAATTATAGACATATAAATATTTAATTAAATTTTGTACAAAAATAGCATTTTATGCGAAAAATTAAAATAAAAAAATCAATAAATTGTATTGTATGTGAATCCTATGCAAGTGTTGCGTATGAATTATAAAAATATTTAGATGAATTGTTATTGAGTGAGCAGCATCTACCTTTCAAAACAAAATGACTTCGTAAACCTGTCGAGATTATTTCAAAAATAACAAGTTTT
>DWQX01006579.1:0-11173 GCA_018245475.1 Pharmacophagus antenor | reverse complement strand
CGAAAATTTACATGCATCATTAATTCGTACTGTACCACTCGAACCGTGTACGCCCCGCTCTGACATTTCCTTTGATATAGTGTCGACCACGCGTTACCTTCAATAGTAAATAAGTTTAGATGAATTACTTAATTAACCTATGTTAAGTTATACCTGTATCAAATAGCAGGTATAGAGTTGACCACAGCAAATTAAAATAATAAATATTGTTCCCACAAAACATAAACATAGCACACTAAATAAAACAGTATACGGAGAAAAAAAAAAAACCTATGTTGTCTCCATTACTGAGAGTTGACATACGGCAATTTAATTTTCTTGTACATGGCTGGACGGAAAATTTCTGCGACAGTTTTTATACCAGTCGACTCCCGTATATTGCGTAGGCATGGCTTCTTGTATTTTCCAATACCTTATGTTCCTGCTATTTTTCCAATCACGATAACTTGTAGCAGCCTATGTCTGTCTCGTAGCAATATGTATTCTGTCCTAACTTGAATCCATATAAAAATAAATTAAATTGCCAATTACTGAAGAGAGGATTGAAAACTTCATACACAGCTCAGAAGGCACGCAAGGGAAACAATATTCAAAGAATGTTCTGGCACAGAACTTTTTAACCCATTGATTGCCAACTACCAGATATCTCTTGGCGGATGCTGAAGTTTAAATTAACTAGAAACGGTCATTCGAGATAAGAATTATTGGAAAAGATGAATCAAAAATATATATAGTGTAGAAATAATATTAATTATCATATTTTATTATTAAAATTATAACTTGGATCATAACATCTTGTATCATAAAAAAAAAGCCGCGACAGCGCGCTAAATGTGCGTGGCAGTCTATGGTTAAGCTATCTCTTTTTGTCACGGTGAAGTCCGTAGCGTGCAGCTCACCTCATACATACGTATTACATATACCTAAATATATTTTCACGTAATTTATATTTATATGTATGTATATATATATATATGTGTTATATAATTTAGTGTAGACAGTAAACGACTTAAGCTAACATGAATTCATTTGATACATTAATCTCTCTTTATGGGACAGCATGTCATCGGAAATCCCAATTAAATGACTACGCTGTCAATGTGTGTGAATTCCAAGCAGCTAAAACCATCACAGCATTATTTTTAAAGCCTAATGCCGTCGTAGATCCGATGGCTGTATACGCCCTTCCGGCACCGAGTTATAAAGTTTTTTTTTTAATCTTTATTTCATTTGGGGTCTTTATCTTAAAGATGTGCCGTACCCATAGTGAGTTATAAAGTTGAAAATGATTATTCTATGAATCCGTTGGAGCAATAACTCGAGATGATTTTGCTTATATTTTGAGCGTTTCTGTTTACTTGTACTTTTCGCTTGTGTTTTGGCGGTAACGTAATGCATCATTATTTATTTGTCAATGTTTTTATTTTTCTTTTTTTTTAGTGGTCTGTACGGAAGAGATTCCTTACATAGCGATAAGACCGCCCATTGTACATTTATTATCGTGTTGTTACTTTTATTATAGGTGTACAATAAAAGTATATTATTATTGTTTCATAGGTAGTTAAAAATAAATTTATACACAGATTATAATACGAATATTCATAATATTTTATTTTACAGTCTTCATTTACATCTGTAATAATAAGCTTTCTCACGCCAAACGTGTAAGACGTCGCACGAGCGCAGAGGTATAAAATATTCGATAACGTAACAAATGTTATATTCACTAAGTAATCATTTATATTTACGTTTAATTAATGTAAATTATAGATTATTTGTTTATTGCTTGGTGACAGATTTTTTTCCGAACACGCCTGGCTAGCTGCTGCTCTCAATGTCGGTCTACCGTCATGACAGCGTTATGGTAGTACAACATGCGAAAAACAAAAGTATTCTGTGCGAGCACGCTCTAGCATCTATGGCCTCATTGTCTAGTCGTCATTGGACTAACGCCCATACGCAATAGTCGTTAAAAATTAAAAAAAACAATCAAACAAACGTGAACTATCGAATATCGTAAGTTAGTTACGCCATAATTACGTTTTGTTAGATTTAATTTTAATAGACACGCACCACCGGACTTTGTAAGTCGAGTTCAATATCAAGGTTAACCAAAGGTCGTATCAATTTGAGGGGTTAATTGTGATAAAAAGTTTAATTTATGACAGACGCATGTGAAATACGGTGTTAATTTACGAAAGCGCCGCTTAATTGTGTGTTAATTTGTATTTACCGCGTAGCGTTAAATGCGTGTGCGTTGAGTAGCAACACTGTTGTACATTTTACGACATTTTCCCGCTTTATAGTGACAAATGCAGATTGTCATTAGACAAGCCGGTATCATTGTTTTCATCACACCTTAAAACATATTTTCGGAACGCCTAATAAGGCCCCTACGATTATTGTCGTGTACTTATGTGGTAAATTAGATTCATTAATAATTTAAATTTATTCATAACCAGTTACAATAGTAAAGGTTACACATTATTTTTCATCACTCAGAGCTCGATGCTTTCGGCCAGCATTCGAATACGACCATTTCACAGTACATTATAATTATTATATTAAAGTAAGAATTAAACAGCTAGAATTTTTAATTAAATTTATTAACAAAAACTTTCATAACACATTCACTATCGACCCACTCAAATGACGCGTAACTGACAGTCAGCCGCCATTTTATAGTGAATTCCCGCCATTTGTGACGCAACGACATCGGTTGCGGTTCACTTGTCGCGCGTCAAAAGTTTAAGCGAATTACGATAACGATTCCACGAAGGGCGAGTGATGTGGTAAAAAAAAAACCGTGAAAAGATAATGCGGTTTTTCAATGACCGCATTGGTGCTGCACCTGAGAAATATCAGCGTTGAACTTATCATTTAAAAGAAAATTATAATTTTTGAGACGAAAATAAGATAATTTAATATTTATATACAGCAAAAACATGAACATATTGTTGAATAGGTCACTTAGTTTTTAGTATTGTGGCTGTTCGTATAAATGATATTATAGTAAGGATATATAAAGAACAATGCATTCAAACTCTTTCTATTAGTAGCTACTTTATAACCACGGCGATAAGGATAGCGGCTGGAGATTGGTTGGTGTGGATTTCCAGCCATCGTAGTGTTATCCACGAGTGCTAGGGACTGTCTTAAGCACTGTCACAGTATTGCGTCGGATTTGCCACAGTTGTATCGCTAGTTACCGCAGCCTCTAAACTACCACGGACTGGGTTTTACCAAATCAAAATCACCTATATAACTTTAACCTCCCTTCGGATATGAAATGTAAGGTTTTCGATGATTCTGTTCTCAACACTAAGAAAAAATTGTTTCAATAACTAAGACGACCTGCAAATTATAATATAGCGAGTTAAATATATCATTTGGTAGCAGAAACATTTGCTGTGATACGATAACAAGGAGAGTCTTGCCATTAACGTTATAGATAAAAAAATCATCTAGTCCGTTTATACATTTCGTTAAATAACTCTCCAATTGAACTGCATTAAATTTGGCATCAATAAAATGTTGCTAGTAATATATGACTGCTGCGCGCAGACCTTAAATCTGTCTCTCGTTTCATTACGAAAAAGTTACATCCCGATAGTACCTCCCAATATTTTATTTTGTACAGGGAAAAAATCTTTCTTCTTTGAGGTTAATAGGTTAAGTTACTTTAGCTTACATCGTTAAATTTAAATTTTGAAATACCCATATGAAGGGAGTGAAAAGGGAACAAAAGCATAGAGTTCTTACTGTCACACAAATCAAGTTGTCATTCACCAGTTGGCAGTCGAAGTAAAAGTAAGTTTTTGTCAAAAACTTAAAATGTCTTTATTCAATAGGATCTGTACAAATACTTAATAGTCAGGTGTTTAATCGGAATTTATGTCGGTTTGCAGAGCGCTCTCCTAATTGAAATACTGGCAAGAAACTCCGGAGAGTTTGTCTTTTGTTACGTGATCGTAATCACAGATTAATTATGAGAGTATTTGTTATATTTTTTCGGGTTCCAGCGTGTGGCGAGCCTGGTTGTGCGCATGCGCGTAGCGCCACAGAGCAGTGAAATCGCTGCGGCGGCGGTGGCTGTGTGCGTACCTCTACTTTGGCCGCGTTGTAGAACTGGTAGAGCGGCTCGTGCGTGAACAGCGAGCGGGGGAGGGGCGAGGCGGGGTGCGAGCCAGACGACGCGCCCGACGACGACGACACGTTGCCCGCCTGGTACAGACCCGTCTCCGCGTACCTGCCGATTGAGAACATTTTGTATAATCATATAGAGATAGCTTAGATAATTCCCCCACGTCTACTTAACAGCGAGGTCATCACCTGGTTGTAATTGCTGACACAATTTTTTACACATATCTATTAATAGAGAATAGTAACAAGATAATTAAACCTATTATTCATTTAAAATAATCGCAGCGCCTAAATCCGCTACGAAGCTCATACTGGCATATATATGTAATATAATTTCACTGGCCCGTTAGCGTGAAGATTGTAACCCTGCCTGTTACCTCAGGGGTAGCGAATTCGTTTCCCGTTCAGGAAACACAATCATTTGATAAACGCTTGTGTTTGTTTTGCGTCCGGTTGTTTATCTATATTTATTTAAAAATATTTACATATGTATATCGGTATCCTATAACCCCTACTACAGGTGCTTGGCTGCCAATCTTTGGATCAGAGTACTATGTGTGAAAAATGTTCAAAGTTTATATATATTATTATTATTAATTTCATCCTATGGGACAATCTAGTGCGGGCCACCGGCGGTACGCGCCGGCGTGAGCGGGTTAACATCTTCAGGGACGATTTTTAATTAACAAAAGTGAAAATATAAGGAAATTTTAAAATTCCTGTAAAACCGATTAATTTTATTTCCATCGGCGGTAAAGTGGCGGAAGGTGAAGAAATATTAAAATGTAGTATGTTAAAGATTTTCATCTGTATATTAATATAAATTAACTGTAAATGCAAAACTAAACTCTCCACGTACGTGTACAAGGGCGTGACGAGGTAAATCGTGGGCGTGACCAGAATCCATTCTCAAATCTCTAACCTTACAATATAATGGCGAACATGACGCTAGTAACCGTGAAAAAAAAAAGGGAATTAAATGTGACAAATTTAGAGTTCGTTCCGCCGTTTAATACATTGCGTAGTCGCACGGAAGTCGTCTTCAGTATTCTGCTCACGCTTAACACGTTCACGCCGGCGTGACCCACCGGTGGGTCACGCTTGTCTATTCCTTGAGGCGGCGTGACCCACCGGCGGGTCTCACTAATCTCTCACGAGGCGGTAAGTCACTACTTTAAATTTATTTAACGGTAAATACTTTAAAACAGTAGGCGAAGATAACACTCTATTAAAATATACATCCCAGCGTTAATACGAATCCGTTTAAAGTTACTTTTGTCCGTACATAATGTTTTGTAACCGTTTCGATGGATATGGTACCCGCCACACGGGGAGAAACACTAAAATCGGTCCAGGCGTGCACGTGTTAACCCTTTGCGGACGAGAGGCGACTCTCGGTCGGCACAATGTTTCGTGCGGCAGAACGAGTCTAAGAGAATAATCTAGTTATTGTATCGTCCTTCTCGAAGTCTTAAAGATGCATAGATAGATAAAATATTGAAATGCAATGTCTTTAGGATCGTTTATAAGTTAGAGATCATTTTATAGCATTACATAAATCACTCAACACAAAAGTTTTCGACCGCAAAGGGTCAAATTGACAGCCTCGATTAGTGAATTGTATGCGAGGTATTTTTTTTATAAGCTCACAACTCGCACACCTACGGTATCCGACATTAGTCGTGTTTTGAATCAGCAACTGCGATGAATATAAGTTTAAACACGTAAATGCAAACAAAACAAATGTTTTCCTATTAACCAACCATAAGGTTGAATTTATCTTGAACCCTACGGACTGATCTCCACGCTAATTCGAAAAAAGAACGATAAAAATTGGCGCAGTCAGCGAAACGTTATGCCTATTTAAAAAAAAAAAGAAATTTGGCGCCGACGTATGAGCATCCTTCTTGTGGTTTGTTAAAAAAAAAACATAACGAGTTTTCGTACAACCCGTAATGGTGAACATTTCGCGAAACCAGCATTGCAACTGGTTATCGAGCGGTTTAACTCTTGCCCTAAAAGTCGAAAGTTTAACTTCTTGATATATTTTAATACCTTTTACCTTGTATGGAACAATGTAGTGTACTATAATTAACAAATCATAATTGCTACAGAGTTCAAATACGATCATGAAGATAAAATAATGGGAAAATCCCTTTATGTATTGATACTATTTTTATGTACTATTGTATATGATTGCTCGGGCTTGCCTGCGGGCGGGCCGTACGCGGGACTCGAATGGTCCAACCTCATTGTCGATCTGACGCAACGACAGCACTGGTCTGCCGAGGCAACCGCACCGCGAGTGCCCGAATGTTCTGAGCGAGAAACGCCTCTATCACCACGGCCTCATGGTTGGTTATCAAGCTTTCGTCAGACAACTGTCGGTGTAAAACATCACCGGTCCCATCGGCAGAATAACGTTTGCATACCAAAAGTCGGCGGAAGAGCATTGCGATGTTCTCCAACGGTCTCCGGCAGAGGAAATCCAGTGGAGTTTCACTTAATTTTTTTGTTTACCGACGATTTTAAATTTTCACTTAAACTTTGTAATCACGCACTCGTTTCCGCTCGAATCTGATATTTCTTACGTACAATAGTTCAAATATTCGACCTCAAAGTCACGTGAGGTTGAGTGACAGCGACGTCGAAAATGGTGATGTGTTCACTTAACATTATTCATCATGTATTTCCAATCGGTATACAGGAGTGTAATTATAATGGTTGATTTATGATGGATTGCGGCTAACCAATAGTAGGAGGATAACTCTTATCCTAGTGGTGAAAGTTAAAGAATTGTTTTCTAGAAACAAACTACGTTTCTATTTTTCCCGCTTTAATGCCATTATATGCACGAATGACATTTAGACATAAGGAGAACCATGAAACCAATGTACATAACAGTTGTAACGAATTCATTGTATATAATGTAATATATAAAATTTCAAACGTACCGGTTCAAAATTGCATCCAATAAACGATTGTCGCACTTAATCACTTTAACTATCGAACACGATTAAGTAAAAATTCGTTTGTAACTTCAAACGAACCAATCGTAGAAGCGGGCGCACGTTCGCGGCATTAAAGCCTTGCCATACGAATGCGAAGCGACAGGCGCATAGACACACACGCACGCGCAACTCGCACTAACACAGTTGCACACACACGAGCGCGCCGCAGCGACCTCGGCACGGTGGGAAGTGACGAGCGGAAGCGATTTGCGGAGAACAGCGGATGGCACACCGCGCTAGTCACTCAAAGATAATTTGCTTTAGCAACTTGTAATATTTCATTTTGTTTTTGCGTTTCGCGTTTGGAATTTATGTAAATGTTATTAGAGAATATTTTTTATACCCAGTTAACAACAATAATCTCTGGTTATATCGGATTTTTAGCTTTCAGCGGTCTCTCTCGGTGGTAGTTTTTTGGAACGTGTATGTAGTGTTCCACATTATGGTTCTCACCTTGAGACAACAGATGGTGTTATTGGTTAGTCAAGTAATTTCTTTATCGCCGTTCATACAAAAATACGCCAAGGTTTGCATACCATTGCTAATCTGAAATTTCGTGTTGACCTTTTCGTCGTTATAGAGGAAAAAAATAAAGCATTGTACAAATTACAGGGTAATTGGTGTCTTATTGAATGACTTTGAATTGCATTGGTTGAAATATTCAGGCTTATAAATATGGTATATAGTTAGTAAAGATTTACGAAAATCGTTTTTCTCGCCAGAGTCGAGTGAAAACTCATTTGAGAGTACCCTTTTTTAATAAAATCCCGAAAGATATTTTAGATATCTGCCGAGAGAGAAGTATTTCGAGCTTATTACACAGTTGACGACTATTTTAATGAGAAAAATCCACGGAGACATGTTTCGTTACAATTAAACCAAAGAAAAAGTTTAATTCGTTTCTTGCCTTATACTTCTCTAGTCCGAGTGTACGTTCTCGGAACCGGCGTTAGAATCATTTCGACCATTAAAAAAACGTCCGCGGAAGGCCCAATTGAATAATCTACATTTTGAAATAGAATCGCCGATCGCCGATCAATCGGGCCAGTTTCAACGGTGGTGCGGTAAACTGGCTTATGATTCACTGCGGCCGGGTAAAGGGCGACATCACGCGCCCGCGCAGCTCCTGACTAACGCGGGGAAGATAAGCCCGCGTCCAGGGCGTTCTTACGGCCCGCCCGCGCGTGTAGTGTCCGGCGCGCGAGCGACCAGCGAGCGGGACCGGTCGCACCGGCTGTTACAGCCGGCGGCCATTATTAACCGTTCGAATGCGATAGATTTTTCTTATGTGTATCATAAAATAGCTGCGCGAAATGCATAGTTAATTTTATTAATTAAAAAAAAAATGGCATTCTCGATTATTAGCAGACACAATTTTAATGCAATAAAAACTGCAATGAACATGTATACAACTGTCCTGAACAGCGGCGCGGTCACGCTTCGCGTTCCTGGCTACGGGAGAGGCGCGACGGCGCCTTTGCGCATTTTTGGCAGATGATAAACGAGACGCAACAGCGCTCCGCCGCACTCGAACGGTCGATTTACAAAACCGGTATCGTGCGGGCCGGCGCGGCCGTGGCGCGGCGCGACGGGCACGCACCGCGCGGATTTTTCGCAACGCGACAAAGGAGGTCGCCGCGATGCGATCGCGAAACGGATGCGTTGAGAACGATTGCTATGTTCCGTTATCTGTATCTGTGCGTAGGTAAGGTTTTATATGCATATTTACGTCTGTGGCTTGCATACACAGCGTACCCGAACACTAATACACATCTACACAATACATTATAATATCTAGTGATTTTCTTTTTTTGCCTCTTTTAATCTTTTTTGTCGCGTGAAAACTTTGTATGAATTAATAATGTTAGTCTACACCGTGGGTTCCCAACCGTTTCATAGTCTTCTGTCTCTACAAGAAGAAAAATCTTTGAATAATATTAAATACAAATATAATATTCTAATTAGGTAGTTTCCAATACACATGAAACAAACAAACAGTGCAAAAGGCGGTCTCACTACTGAAAACAGTCTCTTCCAGACAACCTCAAGGTACATTTTTTTCACTTAATATCGTGTGAAGTTAAGATGAAGCGTTTGCCCATTGCCGTAAAAATAAAAGAAACAGAAAAAAAGTGATTGTTTCAGTGCGTACTCACCACGACCCTGTGATGGTGGAAGCCTGCGTGGAGTCCGACCCGCACTCAGCATACCACGAGGTCCGCGCCCTGGGCCCCTTGTCCTTCCGCGATAGCGTGGGCAAGAGCCGCTTCAGTTCTGTACCACAACCGTTAATAGTAATATAAGTCTTATAATAACGTATCACTCAAAACCGATTGCGCACCGTATGTGCAATAACAATGAGGAAGAATCATCAACCGGTCTTGAATGGGTTAATCTTTGGTTTACCACTAATTTTATTTTAAAGTGACATAAAAATTACGTAAATTTTTTAACAAAACTTCAATAAAACAGTAGTGCATATTAAATTTAAATTGTAAATTAAATGGTAGTATAATATAAAACGATTTCTTTAAAAAAAATAAAGTAACTCAAATTAACTTTCAAACCTTGATTTGCCAGTATTTAATTTTAGTGTGATAAGAGTAGTTTACGTGAAACTCAAATAAAATAAAAGTAGCATATTAAATTACGTTTGTAAATTATTTGGTAGTAAAAAAAAGAATTATCTTAAAAATATTGTTAGGAGACTGGCAACCCTGATATTGTCTTGTACACTGAATGACGTTTCAGACGTCACGATAAATATTGAACATATTATGATTGAACATATTTATTCATTCAAATTTCTACCAAGGCAAAATAAGGTTTATAATACGTATGTCATTAATTTATTCAGTCGTACTAAGATGTGCAAGATTTTTTAATTTTTTCATAACAAAAATTTTACTTTAAGACTTAATACTATCGTAATCGTGTGATATTTTCATCACGGCTATTGGAGGTAACGTACAGTCGCGAGAAAACGTATGTTTTTATCTCCCTTTCTATATTTTAATAGGGATTAGAATTTTGTAATAAGTCAACCTATAAGTAGTCAACAAAAGCTGGAATAATTTATAACAGAATTTAATGTGTTTGAGTAAGTTTTTAACCTCTTTGACGCGTATGGTCACAAATGTTGATTAGACGTTAGATTTTTGCAATCGAAATTCATTAACTACAGTTAGTAAAGCAAAATATTTCAAGAATTGCATTAAAATATTTCTTCTACTATTACATTTTACACAACAACGAAACGAAAACACTGTAAAGCAAAAATAATGTAATCCCAAATTGAATTTTTAAATTTACACATACTTCTATGTTAAAAAAATTTCGTGCAAAATTTAATAACTGTTTTATTAAAATTTACCTACCACCGTCCGTTCCTTTTTTCGTGCATGCTCAGTGTACAAGACAATCCGAGTACAGTGCAATCTAAGCATTCATTATCTGTGGCGCATGGGCGCATACATCAATGGCATGCAAATATAATCTATTAATATTTATGAGCGGTTGAAATGCTTCACTGACACGTCATGCGACATTTAACTTATACAGAGATGGCGTTTGCATTGACGGCGGACAACGGTATAAGATAATGATTAAAAGTATTCTAATTAATTTTTATAATCGTCGATGAAGGGTTAAGTATTTAAAAACTTTTTTTTTAAATAATATCTATACGAAAAGTGTAACACGTGTAAAATAATGACTATATTTATGTCTAAAGCTGTGTAATTATCATAACTTTAGAATATAACAGTGATAATTTTGCCTCAATAATTATTCTATTTTCCTATAGTTTTTTACGTTCTAATATGTACATATAGTAGTAGTAGAATTTAAAATAAAAAATTGTATTTAAATTTTATTTATTAATTATTGATATGTTGCTTTTTATGTATGAGACTTTGTCTCAATCTACGGACTTTGAGGTCTTCAGTATATTTTTTACTAATGACCTTTAACGGTATGTGCAAGTATCGAAGTTAAATAATAATTACAAATAAAAATAC
>DWQX01006578.1:0-11174 GCA_018245475.1 Pharmacophagus antenor | reverse complement strand
AATATAGGCCAGGTTTTGTAGAGCGTTCTCTCTGTCGCACAGTTATATAAGTGAGATAGACGAAGCCGATTGTAACCATATGCCTTGTTCTGTTCCCGAGGGACCAAAAATTAAAAAAAAATCCTTTTTTTTTAATTAGAAAGAGCATTGTCGTTTGTACTGTATCAATAATTTACAATCGAGACACTCCTATTCCTTCACATCCATAATAGAGTTTGATGTTGGGCAGGCCAAAATATTGTTTACGTGGGCAATATTTATTTTGGCCAAAACACAGGCTTCCCGCCGAAGCTTTCATTCCGAACAAATTAGATATATAACTGAGATTATGAACTGCTAACCTTTAACAATTCAGCTATATAACTGGCCCCGATTTGTGTGAGATCGCAACAGGATAAGTCCAAGGTAAGGATGTTGGGGAGACAGCGTACCGCTTTGCAGAGGGCTAGGCAGCCGGCGTCGCCGATCAGACACCGCTGCAGATACAAGTGCTGAAGGGAGGTGTTAACTAATATTGCCTGCAATTTAAAACGACATAATATACGTGAGGATTGTATCCAAGACTGTACATTGGTGTGCATCGTATAATGACATCGTAAAAGTGTCGTAAATCATGAGTGTGGAAGGATAAAGGGAGAGGAAGACCAAAGAAAACATCTTCTTTGGTCTTCCTCTCCTTTCTCGTTCATCAACGGGCTGCTTAGAGTGAAAGTGGTGAGTGTGGAGATGACGGCTGATAGAGGTGAAGGAAGAAGACATATCGTGCCGACCCCAAATGAATGGGATAAGGCGAAGTGAATCATAATGATTGGAACACTTGACATTTGTAACTTTTTATAAGGAAATTAAAGCATTGCTCTTCTATTATCTATGACAATTTTAGAAACCCAGGCTGACATAGACTATGTGAAAACTTGACGTTTTTTAATCGGGTCAGCTTTTTTACATAGAAAATAATTTCGTTATTTAGATTCTTATCACAATTTTTGTGATTCGAAAAGTTATACGAAAATTACGTTAAGATTAATTTCACTTCATTCGGTATATGTGAATTCTTGTGCATGTTAAAATTTTTTACTTTACTTGCTTAATTGTTGATATGGTATAGTTTATGTGCGAAAGCTGCGGGTCAAACAAAATGTTAAATATTATTGTCATGTTAACATTTTATAACTCAATATCGATTGATATTACGGCAAGGAGTAAACTGTCTAGATGGCTATCAAACTTTTAAATACCCGCATCATAGGCTCAAACGGCAGTCTACAGTCTGACGTCGACCGGCGCACTTAGTAATGAAGTTTTATTTGAACACGTTTTGTCTATATCATAATCTTTTGTATGGTTACGAACACAAAATTGAAATATGAATAACTATTCTTTTAACAAAAATCAAAAATGGCTTAGGTATAATTATCGCTCGATCATACCTCGCATAGTGGGTTCAGATAAGGTATCTTCAACGGCAGACCCTCGATGAGTAACGCCGTCAGAAGCGTCGTATCGGCCAGCATCTGAGCGATCGCCTCCGTCAGATTGGTCAGCATGAAGTTTGTCAGTATCACGGGTCTCTTCGTAACAGTTTTAGCCAATCGTTCACAATCTATGTGTTCTAGTACTGTACGTTGCAAAAAAAAACTGCGTTACACGTTAGGTTTTGTGGAAACGACGTGGGAAGGAAAGTTTTTATAGAGTTCAAAAACTATCGCTCCAAAATTAGTGTGCTAACCCCTTACTTCGTAACACAAAAGTTCCGAATTCGATTCCCAAACAACATTAATGGATGAGTGTGAAGTTGTCTCGGAAATATCTGGTTAGCTACCATCATGCCTTCCAGAGAGTATTCTGGGTGAGCACGCTATGAGATATGATCTCATTGATACTTAAAATCATTTGTCAATTGAGGCCAAGTGCTAGGCCACATAATGGTAACCTTGCTACCACAAAAATACTTTGGCTCTATTAACCGTCGAAACACAGAGCAATGCTGTTATGACGACTGATTAACATAATGGTCGTGGTTCCGAAACCAGACGGTTTCGGAAAAACTTAAAACTAGCCACATTCAGCAAATTATGTGCATGGCGCGCAACAGGACAACCGGTTAGCCGCTAGTCCACGGATACCGCTAAAGCGGTTGTCAAGTATCAGAAAAAGATTACTAAAAAAAATCTTAACACAGTTAAGGAATGTGATTTGTCATTTGTGAGGTTTTTCCACATTTCTAAACTTTTTGCCCACCATCTATAATGTAATGTCTTTAAAGTAATGATCATATTCTCTAAAATAATACGTCTTTATTTTGTTTCGTAATGGACTATGCTAGGTGTGGCATTTGGAAAATTAAACTAGATTTTATAGATACATTCGCAAGGCTTATAAATGGCGACAGCATAAAGAAAAATTTCGGCTACATGACCAAAGCTCACCACCTCGCGCTTTACTCGGAAATATAGGATAATGGAACATATAGCCTTTGCACGTAATTTCTATATGTACTGTTTTTATATTATGACAATCTCTGTGTGCATAAACAACAAATAAATATACGCCTTTCGTTGCTTATGAAGTTGTGATTATATTATTAATAATTAGAAACTAAAAAGATCTTTCCATAATAAAAGTGATGGAATCCTGAACAAATTTATAAGCAAGTTTTACTGTGAAGCAGTAACACTCGCTGGATGCCCTAATTGATCAATATTTTAGATCGGCGTTTCACAACTTCTTTTTTATGACGCCCTCTAAAAATCATTTTAAAATATTCACGGCATTAAAATTTATACAACGGTGAAGTATGTATAATGATGATCAAATACAAAAATACACTATAGACGGTAAATCGTTGGTTACAATAATAAATGAAACTATAAAGTTTCGTTAGTCACTAAATTTAGATTGAAGAGAGAATTATTATTGTTGCATTAATTGATTTGAAATTACCGCTGGCGTTAAAGTGTATTTTCTTAGTATCATTTTTTTTATATTGCCTTCCCCCGCGACACAGGACGCGAGCCCCAGTGCATGCGGCCAGGTCTCGCGTCGGGGAACACCGATACAAACTACTCCACTGTAATCGTTTGTATACTCGCCCGTTTTCACCTGTTGCCGGCATCGTATTGAGATCGTGTGCAGGCTCAGATCGCAGCAGAGCGCGTTCAATATTGGCGCCCATTCTGCATATTTTATCCTGTCAACGCAGAAGTCCAACACTTTCCCATTGTTCGAAGGCATCACGCTGTTCAACGGCGTTAGATTCTGAAGTTTGCAGCATTTCAAATAGCATTGCTGAAAAATCCTACTACTCTTCGCGTCCATTCCTTTCCCCATAACATTAAAAAAAGAATAAAGTTAGCATCAAAAATACCATCCGTCACTAATCAATGGCCGTCCACGACCTATTTTAGTTTATACCCAAATAAATCGTCAAAACTCAATGACACTATTCAGTTTTAAAAATCGAATCGCTTTGACACTGACAAAGGTTGTTGATTTTTTCGCGATTTCATTTTAACAGTTTACAGAACACAGAATATATTCCATTTATAGGTACTTCGTTTCGCGTATTAAAGGAAACCAATTATAACACGTTTGATAGTGAAATGCGTTTATAAATTACTTTCGGTTAACAAACCTTTTAATAACATATAACGACACATACATTTTTAATAAAATCGTAACTAGTTTATTCAATAACCAAAAAAAATAAAACTTATTTATTTCCCTCAATAAATTTAATATCGATCTCTTAAAGAAAATTCGGGGACAGACAATAAGGTTTTGAAATATTATTAAAAATCAGAATTTAAATAAAATACAGTAAAATTTGTATAAGTTATTTATTAAAAATAGTTGTGACTTTCGTCTATTAACTTCGATCTGTAACAATGGCAACATTGCGTGCAATACAAAATTTCTGTTTGCTTTGGTATACTAGTAAATAAATATCTAAGCGCAGTGTTGCCATCATACAGAAGGTATACATACATGGTTGTAAATATTCACTAAAACCTCTAACAGAACTACGCAATAATAACAAACAATACTATACACGATATAACCTTTATATAAACCCATTAATAACTATCTCTTACGTTTTAATATTGCAAGTGTTTTTTTTTATATTTTGGTAACAGATAACAATGGCATGATTTTTAAAAACCTTATCGGCGTTTTCAGTTTAATTTATAACAATTTTACCTTTGGAGTGTTATAACTGTCAGTCTATTTGTTTATTTTACGACAGATTAAGTATAACACAATTTTAACTAAATAATGTCATTTAAAATTGCACTAAGTACGAAAGTCAAAGGTAAAAAGTCGAAATGTTGTTTATTTTTTTTTTATTAAAAATATTAAATGTAGTCGTATGGCCTTTGTAAGAATAGGATGTGTAAAGAATTAAGTAAAAAGCCATTTATGTAACAAACTAGGAAAGGATACTTTTGTTATTATAACAAGATCCGAAATGAAAATAATTTTGGTCGCGAATTAGACCAAAATTGAGGACAGTCATATTTCAAGTTAATTAAGGTTTTCAATAATTAAAGAATGTTTCCTTTCAATTTTACAGTTAAAAAATAAATAGATAAAAAATATTTTAACGACATTATCCGAACGAATTATAGAAAAGAACATGTCACATTTTAAGAGACATTTTAAAAATTAACGATTCGCGGAGATACGTTTAGAAAGAATACAGTAATTTAATTAACTGACAGAGATGATAAAAGTAATGTTACAATGCAGCAAACAAATGTGGAACATATACGAGATGATGATAAATTTAAAATAAAAAAAACAAATTACTTACGAGTCCGATTGATCTTATCACCAGATCGGAGTCCAATACCATCACCAATCACCACGTTATATTGCAGAGGTATTAACATAAACATGATCTATTATAGAGAAGAGAAGAATCTCTTCTTTTTTTAGTTCAACGTTGTCTTTATATTTACTTTAAAAGTATTTGTAGATAATTAACGACGTTCACAGATATGTTTACATTAAAAATCTTCAGAGATTGTTAATACAATAAGGCACACGATCTTTTGGTAAAATATGAAAATAAATATATTTTTTTTTAATTTTGCGCTATAAACAATTTTGGTTACGTAACACAAAAGTTTGACTTTTGGCAAATAAAAATTGTATTTATTATTTTTCTTTCACGTAAACTGATGAAAAATTTATAACAAACCATTACAGTAACATGTACAAAAATTAATACTAATATTTTTATATAGGATTCCATTCTCATCTACAAACATTAAAAAAACTTATAAAGTTTAAAAGAACAATGTAAATGATGCCCTGTAATGATCGTAATAAAGTTCTGAATTACATTAACAAAGTGTATAAAAAGTTTTCATTATTAATAACATTGAAATAAATCTTCATTGTACTTCAATTCGGCTTCAAACATTTTGTTTATGACAGTTAAATAGAATCAAAATGAAACCATCTCTTAAACCCTGCCCATATCACTATGACCGACCATAAAGTAGTAAAAGGGGATACACACATCTACATGTTTATATCATCATGTCCATCTTTTCATCACAGTAAACGTCTAATGTAACGGATGAGCGTAAGCCACGTGCAAGTTTTAGGCTGGACGCTAAAAACGGACCAAAGAATATTCTAGTACTTTCTTCGCCTTTATTTACGATTGGGGACATTGTTATGAAATCGAAAACGAATTTGTCCCAGTAACACTCCGATTTCAATTTGACTTTTCGAAGACCCTCTGTACCATCACCAAACGTAGAGTTCGGCGACAGTTTCCGACAGCAATACCTGGCGATACTGTTAGTAGCAAAAACAGAGACGCCGTCGATTCGCGTTGATGTGAAACCACTTTACGTTTCTAGCGTCGCCGTGTGGAGTTGAAAGGAAAGGAAAAAAAAAAAAAAAAAAGAAATACATCAGTTGTACTCGAAGGCGGTGAAGCTGACGATCCTCTGGTCGGACTCGGGCTGCTCGTTGTTCGAGTCGGAGTCCGACGACGACCTCTGCCTCGGCCACTCGCTCTCGGTGTCGGAGAATATGTTCCTATCGAGCAGCTCGTCGTCTGTGTCGTCGACGCCGTACGCGTCTGTTAAGCGGATTAGCCTGATGTTGAGTCATGTTCAAGTGTTCAGTGGCGCCGATGTGAGAATAAGGCGATTCTTTTTTTTTAAATTTTGTACATTAAAATTGATCATGCCATTCCACGTGTCGCATCGCTTTTAAACGCAACGTAAACAGCTGCTGTATTTTTTTTTTTTAATCAATAAATTAACATTTTCCCATGGTGTAATTTTATATATACATTTTTGGCCGTTATTTTATTTGCGAGTACGTTTGTATGTCGTTGTATGAAAGGTGCGTTAAATTTTGTTCCGCGCGGGTCGCTCACAAGCCGGAGAACGGGCCCGGCGGCTGTGGGACAGTCGTGCAGTGTGCGAATCTCACCCTCGTTGGCGCCGAGAGACAGCGACCAGTCGTTGTCGAACTCCAGCCGCTTGTTGACGTCCCTCTCGTGCGGCGACTGCACCGCCTCCGTCTCCGCGTCGGTCACGTCGTATATCTCCGTCATTTTCATCTGCAATTGGGAGGGGGCGGGGGGGAGGGGAAACAACCACTTTACCAGGGGGAAAAAAAACAACCACTTCACCACCGATTGACCAGTAAAGCGCGTTCGACGTGTATAGACGTCGGAATATTCAGTGTACAAAAAAAAAATTCTAGATGTTACGAAAAATTCATAACGTATTACCTTTGCTTAATATATAGCGTGTTAACTCGTTGTTTTCCTGCTACCAATTCCGGACGATGTAATATTTTAAAAGGCAATTCCACCGTTAAAAGGTTAAGTCATGCCTATACAGACTATGTAAAAAAAAAGTAAAAACTTTCGCGAAGAATGGCTAGGCTGTGTGAAGAAAAAATCAATTGACATATTAGAGGAATATTTAGAAAAAGATATACACGGACGACATTGAGTTGTTCTGACTGATTCGTATGTTGTAATAAAGTTTGAAAAAAAATTGACCAAGTGCGTGTCGTAAGTTTCACCGTAAAGAATTCTGTACCACCTATAAAATGATGTTTCTTGTTAAGTGTTATTTTATTATTATTATTTTGTTACTGTACTGACAATAGATATACGCAATCTGTGAAAATTTCACCTCTCAGCATATCATGGTTCATGAGAAAGAGTCCGCTGACAGACGGACAGACGAACGAGTCTCAGTAATAGGGCAACGTACCGTTCGTATACGGAAGTATTAAAAAAATGAATTGAAATCTCTTCAACTGAACCTATTAGGGAATAACTATAAATCGTCGCATTCAATTAATTTAATATAAATCGAAGAACGTGTTTTTAGTTCACTAACCTAATATTTGTTCAAAAATAATTAATATAATACATTGCCTTTTTTGGCAATCGATTCAGCCATTTCGAAGATTACCTAGTGGAAACTGACGAGTCATTATTTTAATTGTATGTCTTCATGGCTTCAATATCATGTGAACTTTGACGTGCATTGAGTAAAACAAAATGTCATTTTTACATAGAACGCCACGGAATTTGACGCGATAAATATGTCACTTACATATTTATCTAACTGCGCTAGAGCACGACACTAGATTTACCGAAACCTTCATTTGGACGGACCGATCATAGATAAAAAATTTCGTATACTAATATGCGTTTGATTTATTTTTTTGTGCCGCCTCTGGCAGCATTGTTATATACATTATAATGCAAAACAGGAAAAATAACAATAAAATAATGTACAAAATCACAATAGATTCGTAAAGAAAAGCGTTTCTTTACGAAAGCGTAAAAATATGTCGGTAGATCTAGTGTAAACCTTTCACCTTTACGATGTTAATAATGAATAATTCATACAATTTGACGTTAACCAACATTCGTCGTCGTTATTTACGTCACTGTCCGTCTTCAGTTGCCGGTCACCGGCGACCGCCGTGGCGTCTGTCGTGTTAATATTACAAATTGAAATTTTATTTATACGTAAACAAGTATATTTGGCGTTTGTTTATGTTAGTAGTAATGTATTAGGAGGCACCGTATTGCATTATATGAAACTTTTCGTCAATAATAAATGCATTATGTTGATTGTCAGCGGGTAATAATTAATTTAACAAAGCGATAAAGCATCTCACGGCTCAGGGTTGTACCTTTGTTGAATTCATTAAAGGGTATTCGTTTGATGCCATACCTTTGTCGACTACCGCCGCATACATACGTTCCGTTTAAATAAAAAAAAATTGACCGAACTAATGAAGCGTTTGACGAAAACAGCTGACGGAACCGAGGAACTATTACATGTCCTACCCAGCGGCTGTACTTACAAGCCCGGAAGTTCACCATACCCCGTGCAAACAATATAGTGTATTAAAATGAATTAGACATAATTACTAAAATATCTTAACACGAGCATAAAGATAAATTAATGGAAATATCTCGTCGTGTAATACTTTTATATGTACTAGATGATTATTTAAGAGGTCCCACTGCTGCTTGCTGCTGCTGCTGGGTGCGGTGAAGTTTGCGCTGTTAGTCTTTCTGACGACTATTACAGCTTCATCGAAACTGGCACAAGGATCCGGTGATCCGTGATCTCCCCCACTACATTACTGTGGCCAGAGACCTCGCTTAGCCTAACCGTCAAACTGGTCCCACGTAAATGCGTAAGCACAAATAACAAATCTAGAATTTCACTCTTTTTAAGAACTACCGCGGTCGAGCCCGGCGCCTCGGTACGGTTCACTTCGAACCACGTCACTTAACATCGCGAGTAATCTGGGTCATGTGTTAGCCAATTGTCGATTTAAAACAAAAAAAGTAATATTCACTAATACAAATGAACAGAGGCGTACCCGCAGGGCGTGCACAAGCATCTATATACACAAGTACATAAAAAAAAAATTGATACGTGATGGGTTCCCCCCCCCCCCCCCCCTTTGCTTTTTAATCTTTGTGATCGTGTTCAGACCTTGTAGCGATTATATTTCATCGACATTAATGCAATGTAATGCTTAAATGCGGTACACTGGACTTTCGAGCTTATAGAAGTGGAAATCGTTTCGACGTGCACCACCATCGACCAAGTGGCAGCCCTGCAGCGATTGGTGTCGGACCGAGTCAGGTGTTGGGCATATGAGTCACGTCGCAAAGTGCATACGCGCGACCCCGGCGTTTTGTTAACGGCGTACGGACGAGCGCATCGCGTAATTAAATACAACTTGACACTGGCTTTATCGGACCGATCATTTCGACTGGACGACCCTGTATAATAAGTTACGTATACCGATATGCGTTTTGATATTTTTTTTTTTCCGCCTCTGTCAACGTTGTTCTGTACGTTTCATTGCGAAACGGGAAAAATATGAATGCAATAATGCACAAAACTAATGCAGATACGAAAAGAAAACCATAGAAATATAAATCTAGTTTTAAATACCACTTAATCTTAAATAATAGATAGACAAATACACGTTATTTTTCCAAATGCAATTAAAATATAATAATTTTATTTTTAACTTAATTCAAATAGCTTATAGATAAGATATATTATAAACCAAAAATATTTTGTTCTATTTATTAACAACGGAAGATTGCAATTTTAAAACTTAAAATCCACACACGTCTTTAATAGCATCAAAGAGAGTTAAATTAATCCATTTTTTTTTTGTCGACAGTGGGCCAACACTAGACCTCAATTTCACATTATGTTTAGTGAGAGAGACCCCTTAATTGGTATGTGCTCGCTCAGAATAAATTGGCCCTCCTGACTACACAGCAATGTTGTTATGGGAACAGGTTGACATTAAGAAAGACAATTAGACAAGCAGGTACGAAATCACCGTACCAAAAACCAGACTCCACTACTACGTGTTACTAGGCAAGTAGTAATCCACTGGGCACAAAGGCATGTCAAGAATGACGTCACATTAATCAGGATCTAAAAGGATATGTTAAACGAAAGCTCATAAATCTAGTTGAAAAATGTTAATATTTCCGAATCTCATAATAATAAACATTGAATATTAAAAAAATTATAAGCTGCACATTCAAGATGTGTTAGGCGGAAATTTAAAAAAAAATAGTAACGTCAATGTGACACGATAACCTCGGGCGTGCGAATATCGGACGACGCTGCGTCAGTGCGCCCGCCATTGGGCACAGATAACGAACGTTACGAAGCGATGTTGCCATCCTGAACCGTTTGCTAATATCCCGGATAATACATAGAGAAATTTCGGAACGTGTTGAACTAACCACATATAACGTAATAAAGGTTTAAGTAACGAATTAAATATTTAACGAAGTTTTTTTTAATTTGTTTCGTATAAAATGTAGTGCAAGTGGGTCCGTATATTTTTTTAAATACTTATTTTTTCTTTTATTTAAAAAATTTACATAAAGGCCCAATAAGACTATGCATATATGAAGTCCCGATCGCGTGGTATTCAACACAATTTATATTATTTATTAAACTCGAATTACACGCCTGTTCGTTACTAATTGATCAATTTGTATAAATTAAACAATCAAGCAACTCTCTATGTATACAAAGAAGGTAATAAACAACGTAACAGTGATAATATTATTGAAATTAATGGTTACCGGCCAATATTTTCGATTTATTATTTTAGAATACGGATGTTGCATAGAGATTTGTATACAACATGATTAACTAGTGACTCTTTCACCTGAATCGGTGTTTCCTCAAGTTGTCGTCTGTGTTTCATACTGTCAGACCGCAATTAGTAGTAAGGCGTATTTTTTTGAAATGGCATTTTACAAATACGCAATACTTTACTTTTGTGCGTGAGCTTTGTGAGCGAATATACGTTTTATGTTCTTATTGGTGTGTCCACTCTTAAGAGGAAGGAGTTGTGTCTGATTTCATGCAGGTTAAATGCATGTCTTCGATGTTCTCGAAAACTGTAGGTTCCCTCTCGTTGTTCCCCCACACCACCGGGGGCTTAAGATTATCTCACAATATCACTCATGTCACTTAGTGGCATATATTGTGAAATTTTATTGCGTTTACAACTCAATAAAATTTCGCAATCTCTAGGGGGGGGGGGGGGGGGGGGGGGGGGGGGGGGGGGGGGGGGGGGGGGGGGGGGGGGGGGGGGGGGGGGGGGGG
>DWQX01006577.1:0-11175 GCA_018245475.1 Pharmacophagus antenor | reverse complement strand
ATTAAATAAGCTTTACAGTTATAAAAATACAAACTTATAAAATGCTTTTTATGAAATTAATGTTTTTAATCCAAGAGAATAAAGATCATGACGTTTACATGATATTGGAAAGTCACACTATATTATGTTGCTCTCATCATTGAGAGATTAGATGTTAAACTAATTAGACCAGCAATTCCACTAGCAACATAACCTTTAAAATAGATTTTTTTATTGATTCGCCGATCTGGACAAAATACTAGTACTATAATAAAACTACATTAGTATGACATTGAAGTGAACACTGCATTCTACAAAATTAGTCTACAATACCATTAAAATCGATATGATTTCTACATGTAAAAAGATTTTTTTAAGTTTACTTGATATAAAATATAACTTTACATATTTTAAAGGAACTATAAGTAATTTTGCACAACTGCTTAACTCATGCTGTGATAGCATATATATTATAGATAATTTTTAACAATAGATTTATTGGTTAAACATATAACAAATGTGTTTTAATATGTTAGGCACAGCAGCTCAGTTTTATTTGAATTTAAAAAATTTTTGGCTTACCTTCATTCTCGGTATCACTCATTAGATCAGTGAACAATTGCTTGAGCGACTGGGGCTTGCTCTCCTCGTCAGGTTCAACAAGCAATGTTAGAAGTATTCTGCTAACTTGAATTCTGAATGAAAACAAAGAATGTAGTCGTAAACTGCTACTGCTGCTGCTGGGTTCGGTGATATTTGCGCTGTTTGTCTTTTTGATGACTATTACAGCTTCATCGAAACTGGCTCAAGGATCCAGTGAAGCTGGCTTAGCCCAACTGTCAAGTGGCGAACTACGTGATAGTCGAAGTCGAGGCGCGGGCCCTAACAGCAACTATCTTTTGCCAGTGACCCAATACGTGAAGGCGAGAAGCGCACAGGTATTCGAGTGGTAATAAACTAGCAACTAATTTTGTGGTTTTGTTTAAAGGTTAGCGCGATCATTCACACAAAAATTGTTATAAGTCTGCTAGTCAAGTAAAAATGTTGATGATATTTCAAATAATTATTAGATAACAAAAAAAATAATAAGAGCTATTTTCGTTTCATAGATTAATAGACTATTACCAGATACTATGACACATTTAAATGTATAATTAATTTTCTAAATGGGTTACCAATTTGTATATTGTTAATAGATTTTTATTTTAAAGATGAAAGTTCGGTAGGAGTGATTTCAAACAATTTTTAAAAAAATAATACTTACTCTGCTAAAATTATTTCAGGTACTCTATTGTTCAAGTCATTAATAGTATTTCCCAATTGAAGAGCACACTCATATTTATCTGGAATGATAAAATATTAACATTTGTCGAATTATAACCAAATATACAGAATTTGAATCCAATACTTGTCAGTTTTATAGAAAATATTACCACATTCAATTAGCAAATTGAGCAGGTTCCTCATGAACATTATCTTCATGGTGCCATCACTCACTGACTCTAAAGCCTCTTCATAGTAAGCAACTGCTTCCAGTTTATGGTTCAAGGAGACCAGGTCATTGGCCAGTTCCATCAGTATTGATGTGCGAATTGGAGACTTTTCTGGATATTTACCAAACGCTTGCATAAAGCAACCAATGGCAGCCTGGGAATTTAAAAAAAAATATACAGAAAACAATACTTTCATCAAGCCCGATTTCAAAAGAGTTTAGACAATTCTTTTATCATGTTTTTTACAAAGGAATTAAGTAGGTTTTTAAATTTTGTGCAATGTGAGAATACCTCTAAATTCTCTCTGTCTGGGCTATGAAACTTAAGGGCTATCAGTTTTTGCTCCGCTTTTATGAACTGCCGAGCTGCTGCCAAGTACTGCTCTGCTTCCCCCAGATGATTACCAGCTAAGGCTTCACATTTGGCCGCGCCCACGTAGGTCTGTCCAGCAAACGACGGCTGTTCCGAGTGTTCACATTGTATAGCAAGACCGACAAATTCGTTTGTCACCTCAGAAACATTCGGTTTTCGCAAAAAACGTCTAAAAATATAGATTTTAATCCATTATTGCTACTTTTGCTATTATTTTTAATTTCTTGTACAAGTGATTTATTAATAGTTAGACATACTTTTTTAATTTCGTATTTATATTAATATATTGTTCGTCGAAACTAGCATTGAGGTCAGTCGACATTATGTATATTAAAAGTCAGGTCGATAATGAATAAGAAAACTTCAATGAAAAACAGTGTTTGTAAATACATTAGTGTCTTTATGTCAAAGTCAAATTCTTTTTTAATTACTTTCAAAAAGGCATTGTTGTCTTAGACAAATATCATACAATTTATATTATAATATTTTAGATTTATTAATGGGTTTTTTGCACATTACTAAGAATACTGGTACGAATATTAAGGTTCACACAAATGAAAATAAAAAGCATTACAAAGTATTTTAAACCAACCATGACTGGTATACACATTTAAAATATTTTTGACAGCAACTTTATGTTGATCTGTCAAAATGAAGTGTATAATACTTTGACGTGTCGTACAAATGTTTAATTTACGTGTAAACTGAAATAGTGATGATATTTTATTCAAAAAAACTAGAATAACTGTAAAGCAAGTTCTCTCAGGGCTCTGTAAACATGGATTTTTTGAAGAGCGGTCTGAAGACCGTTCTGGGTGCGCCGGAACCTGGCCAACAGCCTTCAGGAGCTGAAACGGTAACTTTCCGACATATTTCAAATGAGGAATTTCTATAAGAACTATTTTTAATTTATATCACTATCATGTGTAGGCGTGGCATAAGTATGCAATTATAGTATATATTCGTTGTCAAGTTAAATTTTTCCAGTGACCATATTTACCATAATCTATTTTTGATACATTTATAATGTTGATAATTAAGCTATCGTAACATAATTAAATAGTTTAACTGTTAAAATTTTTTACTTAAGGATTTGTCACGCATTACATAAAAATATTTAATACCATAAATTTAATTATTTAAATAAAGTTTAGCTGTACCTAGTTGAATGTAATTAATGGCACATGTTAATTTTATATTAGGAATTCTCATTAAAAAATGTCGTATTTTAAAAAACACCAAAATGTTAAGCAATGCTATTGTTCCAATTATTATATTTTATAGCTCTTTCATTAATTTTAATTATCCTTCTTTACTACTACTAATATGGTTAAATTATTCTACTATCATGAATGAAAAAACTATTTTTTAACTATTATTATTTATGTAAAATGTGTCATAAGACATCATTACTAATGAGCCATTTATTAAATGGTTTCTTGATTCTCTCAACATTTTTCTCTTAATATTATTTTAAAAGACACATACTTTTACTTTGATTGTCTAACATTATTTGCCAATCTCTCCATATCACATTGTAAAATACTCTCAAGAATGGGCTGTAAAATTTGCTTGAAAATGTTCATGAAACAGTTAATAATCAAATGCTGTTGGTATGGTTACAGGTGGAGAGATTAGTTGACCGTGTAAATAATTCCACATTATTAGAGGACCGTAGAGATGCCTGCAGGGCTTTGAAAGCTTTGTCAAGAAAGTACAGAGTGGAGGTGGGAGCCCAGGGCATGGAAACTTTGAAACAGGTTAGATAATAACAAAGGTTTTTTAGTAAACATCTCAATTCTATTGAAATAAAATGAAAATATTTGAACCTGGAATTTAGCAAATAATTTATACTTGCCTAATGGGTTTCAATACTCCATTACATAATAGTATTTACAAATCATAAGTTTTAATTTCCTAATTTGTAATTCAAATGTGTTTCTTACATCAAAAATGAATGGTTAATTTTTTAGGTATTAGAGTTAGACAGAGCTGACAGTGAGACAATAAACTATGCTCTAGGTGCTCTCAATAATATAATGTTGCCGACACAGTTCAGTGAGGAAGAAGACAACCCCCAAGTACCAATGAATATTGGTGAACAGTTTACAGAGATGTTTATAAAAGACCATCAAAACATACAACTAGTCCTGGACTTACTAGACGAATATGACTTTAGAGTTCGGCTGTCTGCCGTTCAGCTATTAACTTCTCTATTAACGAACAGACCTAAGGACATGCAAGAAATAATCCTCGTGAAACCAATGGGGGTGTCCAAAATGATGGATCTGTTGAGTGACACAAGAGAAGTTATTCGTAACGAAACACTTTTACTTCTGATAAAACTTACAAAAGGTAATGCAAATATACAAAAAATAGTGGCCTTTGAAAATGCTTTTGACAGATTATTTGAGATAGTCTCCACTGAAGGTTTTTCCAATGGAGGAATAATAGTGGAGGACTGTTTACTCTTGATGTTAAATCTGTTGAAAAATAACAGTAGCAATATTAATTTCTTCAAAGAAGGCAGCTACATACAGAAGATGTTGCCAATGTTTAATACCCCCGATGAGAGTGAGGAGGTGGGCTGGTCCCCACAGAAGGTTTCCAATGTACACTGCATGTTGCAAATTGTCCGAACGTTAGCCTCACCGAGTAATTCTGTGCAGATCGTGTCCGATTGTCAGAGGATCATTAAGAATGTTGGCTTGTTGGACTCATTATGCAATATATTAATGGCCAGCGGCGTCCCAGCGGATATTTTGACGGAAACTATAAATACTGTCGGTGAGGTGGTGAGAGGCAACGTGGCCAACCAAGACTTCGTAGGTAACGTGATGGCGCCGTCGAACCCTCCTCGTCCCGCGATAGTTGTCCTATTAATGTCCATGGTTAACGAAAAGCAGCCTTTCCCATTGAGGTGAGTAGTAATAACCGTATAAACAGTAAGAGACAGGCCAAGTAGAAAATATGAAATCCATTTAGAGGTGACTCTGTATCTTGTATTCTATTTACTCTTGCAAATAAAACGTTTGTTAATAACGGTCAAGTTTTAACTGTTATGGCCAAATAGAATGTAGGTACTATACTTTTTTACTTTGTTAGTTAATAAAGTTATACTGAGAGGAGAGTATTTTGTGAACACTTATTGCATAAATCAGTTCAGTGTTGGCTACCAAGCTAATGACATGACATTGTACTCACAAATGTATTTTATTTTATATTCTATACATAATATTAACCATGGTCTTAATAGTCCACTTGCTATTTAGTTATTAAGCCACCACATAATCTCTCATTCCCACTCTAGTATCTATTTTGTATACTAACCAAAAAGAGAATCAATTATTGTTTCGATCCCCTGTCAATTTGTGTATTTGCAGCCCGCTTTTTAATACCGTGTATATAATTTTGATTTCATTACAGTGTCCCATGTACTCTCTAATATCTTTTGCGAGGTTTACGAACACTACACAATACTGTGTAGTCACTTGTCAATATGTATTCGGTGTTTGTATTCCCCAGGTGCGCCGTACTGTACTGCTTCCAATGCTACTTATATCACAATGAAATGAGTCAAGCGTGTCTGGTGCAAACGCTGTTGCCGTCGTCCACCGACGTCTCGAGCCTGACGAGCGGGCAGCTGCTGTGCGGCGGGCTGTTCTCGTCGGACGTGCTCTCCAACTGGTTCTCAGCGGTCGCGCTAATGCATGCGCTGATAAACAATCCCATACAGAAGGAGCAGCTGCTGAGGGTTCTGTTAGCAACCAATACAGGGAGCTCCCCTGTCTCACTACTCCATCAGTGCACGTTGTTATTGCAACAGACCACAAAATTACAGTCCAAGGTATATCTTTTTTTTTTTTGTTTTATTTAACATATATTTTTACATGTGAATGTCAGCATTTGTCGTCCAGTACTCGCGTGTGGCGCTAGAGGCTGTTTTCTGTGGTTTGCTTGATCGGTGCGAACGGGTGCGCTTGCGCCAGGTGGCGCTGCTGATGCTGCTGTCGCAGTGGACGGCGCAGTGCGCGGGCGCGGTGGCGGCGTTCCTGCGCGTGCCCGGCGGCGTGGGCTACCTCGTCAACCAGACCTGCTCCAACGAGCACGACGACAACGAGTACCTGCTGCAAGGTAAGCTTATCCGGCTCGAAGGACCAAGTTATAATAGTTAGCGATATCACAATCTACACGGGAAAACAAAAACGACTTAAATTATTATTAGCTGACGTGTATATTCAAGGAGTAAAATGAAAAAAAAATTCCATCGTCATGTATGTAGAGATTCTACATATTACGTAAGATTAATAACTGGATTCTTCACTGCATATTTAGCGTGTAAACTTGTCATTGAACGCTTTTAATTCTGTATTTCGTGATACTTTGAAAAGAAATTCCGCCGTTATTCCAAAAAGCTATTTTGATGTCCCGATAACTTACGAAAGCATCACAGATTATGAAACGTTAACATTAATATCGCAGGTCTGTCGGCGTTCCTCCTGGCGATATGTATCCACTTCAACGACGACTCCGTCGAGAACTACTCAAAAGATGCCCTGAAGCAGCTGCTGGTGAAGAGGATAGGCATGGAGACGTTCACCGGCAAGCTGAGCGAGGTGTCCAAGCACGAGCTGTACAACAAGGCGGCGAAGCACCCGCAGCTGAGGGCGCGCGCACCCGCCGAGGTGCTCATCGACTACGAGTTCTGCAGGCTCTTCAAGGTGTTGGAGAGTAAGTTGGCGTATTCAAGTCGCCGGAATTGTTTTGTTTGCGAGAGGCAATGTAGCCTCCTTTACGGTTGTGTGAAATATAATTTGTTTTTTAGTTGCGATTTATTTGAGTTAAGCGCGCGAACGGCGACAGGCGGGCTCTATCTCATAAAATCTATCCCCATTCCATTTCCATTACGGCTACATCAAGAGTGATAATGAAACTGAAATATTGCAACGAACACGATTTCGTTGGTGCTTATGACGGAACCCATCGCGGCGCGAACCCGACTCGCGCTTTACCACTTTGTTTTTTAACGCGTAGACGTAATAGCTACAGACGTACGGTCTGGTCGACGTGTGCGAATGGCGGCTGCGAGCTGTCGAGCGGGTTTACACACATTTACCTACCTTTACCGCACTATACCTAAGTGGAACTCACTCCCAGCTCGTGTGTTTCCACCTTCATCTAAGCTTGGGTCCTTTGCGCGACGCGCGAAGAAGCACCTCGTCGGTCGGCAGGTTGAGGGCGGCTGATGCGACAACTTTTCGTGGCACCGGCCATCTTCGCATCCGGACTGCACTTCCACTTAACGTCAGGTCGACTGGAGACATTTGCTCGACTCAAGTATTAAAAAAAAAAAGACGTGTACAACGCGACGTAACGCACACGTTTTTTACACGGTGATTTACACGGTAACACCACGGGCAGAACTGCGGTGTATATGAGAACGTTTGTCGATCGCAAAAGTGCGATTGCGTTTATATCATATCGCCTCGAATATGTAAACGAAATAATAGTCTGCTAGTTTTACTATGTTTCGATCAGGAGACCACTGTGAGTAATGATATGAGAATAGTGATAACATATGTGAAGACATACGCCGACCGGCGACATTGAAAAGTGTTCGGAAGAAAAAAATGGTTGGGAAACAATGACCTAATATAATCATATATAATATAATAATATAAAACATTGGTGTATCGCTTACTATCGGGTGAAAGTCGTTGTTTTATTTTATTCAAAGGTAAAATTCGGTAAGTCGAATTTTGATCCAAAACGACACGTTACTGTATTTACTTCTGTTACACAGAGAATATACGACAAAGAGAAATCACTTCGTGCTTATTGTGTGTTCACGGATATGTTCTAGGAAACTCTCAGGAGATTGTGATCTGCGAGATATAAAAAACAACCAAAAACTTGTAAAGCTTAATTAGTTAATATGAAGTGCTAATCAATTACTTTTAGCTTAGGTTTGACAATACATTGTATTGTATTACGGGGGAAAGTTTTCCTCTTTATTGGAAGTAGTTTTGAATTTACGCGTGCAAAAAAAACTCCGTTTAGTTTGTTTGTTTGTTTGTTTTTTTTTCATTATGCATAAATTACCGCAGGCGTCCTTATCCAGAGCTTAGTGGTGAAGGAGGAGAGCGCAGCGGGCGAGGAGGTGGCGGAGCGGGCGGGGGCCGCGGACGGCGCGCTCGAGCTGTACAAGGCGCTCATCCGGCAGCAGGACGCGCGGCTGCAGGAGCTGGTCGCGCAGCTCGACGCGCTGCTGCAGCACAACCAGACGCTGCAGGTATGTCGACTGGTCCCGAGTTCCGCACCGCAAACGCTTCCAGAATTAAATTTTTTGTGTGAAGACTTCAACTTATCTCAGTTGGAGAGATAGAGCCCGCTGAAAGACTCACTGAGGAGCTGGCCTTGCAGGCGCACTCCTCATGCTGAGCAACGGTTTTAGTTGAGATAATTTTCTCACTCATTAGTCCGACGATGTCTTCATATATACGCCAACATTGGATACACAGTACCTCCCACCCCTCCACCAATACGGTTGATCAAATCCCGATCTTAATGAAACGTTCCGATGAACAGGTGAAACTAATCTCTCCCGTTACTCTTTTAGAGCTCGTTGAACGACTCCCAAGCGTCGAACTCGCTACTCAAGGACGAGAACACGTTACTGAAAGCGCAAGTGTCCGCCGCCGGTTGCGCGCCGACCGCTGAGCCTGCGTCGTGCCGAACGGACGCCGGGGCGGGCGAGCGCGACGCCAGGGTGCAGGAGCTCGCGGCGGAAGTCGCGAGGCTCGACGAGGCGCTACGAATCGCGCAAGAGGTGAAGGAAAGCACCGCTGTGGAGTTGGAGAAGTTGAAGAGCGATCAGGACGATCTGTTGGTTCTGCTATCCGATCTGGTGAGTTATCTCATCGGTTTGTCTTGATACATTCCTTACTATGTCCGAAAATATATATTTCATTAGTTTTCTTTGATTTATCTCAACAGAAATTTAGTTTGAGCTGGTTTTAATGATGTAAGCTATAATGTGATTTTAAATAGGTAATTAATTAATTTAATGATGATGCTTCATTGATTCGAAAGATGAAAATGCAATTATGTTATCCGCATCAGGACATGAAGGTGAACGAGTACAAAATGCGGCTGCTGTCGCTGGGGGAGAAAGTGGAGGACGAGAGCCCCGGCGCCGCGGCGGCCAGCCCGACGTAGCCGCGCCGCGCCACGCCCCCCGCCCCACCCGCGCCACGCCCCGCACGCGTGCACGCATTGCGACGGACGTGCCGCGAGATGTAATTACGAGATAACATTAACCCTTTCGCTACAACGACCCGCCACCGGGACACGACGGTAGCGTCTGTTTGTCATCCGACATGGACCTGTTTTGAGAAATTTTATTATGTAAAGTGATCATTAAATAATTGAATGGTGAACATTAAAATCGTCGTTGTTCTTTTTTAGTGTGACGTCACAGCATCGATGGTGTTTGTTGAAAAATATATTCGAAACTAATGTTCATTGATTCGATCTGACATTACGTAGAGAAATGACGATGCGTTAGATCGTGAGGCCGTTAAGTCGCCAACAAAACATAGCGCTCGGTCCCGGGCGCCGCAGCGAAAGGGTTAAACGAATCGTTCACTCGTTCAACGTGCGTCTACACAAATTGAGAAAACCTGATTAAGAACGTCTCGACCTCTATAACTAACGGTCGGTGCTCCGAAGTGAGAGAATGAATTATATTTGTCAGACCAATGCTGGGTTCCCGCACGCCACATTAAGTGGCGATTTCAAGTAGACCTTATATTATAAATTAATTACTAATATGTATACAGTATACAGAACTCTAAATTAAGAATGACACCAAATTGACATGAAATAGTTTTTTTTATATGATAATTTTTCTTTTCGCAATGAATTTCTTTTTAACCAGACGATTGCTAAGAAAAATATTGAAAGTCGATGCTCGTGTGTGCATCTTGCATTTCTAAATTTTACTCAATTAAAAAAGTAATACGTGAAGAGAATATAAAATGTCACTCTATAGATTTTTATATGATACTGACTGAATTTTACTTTCTAAACTAATTTTTTGATACATCTGTATATATACATAGGGTCAATTTTATTTTGTATACATAATCGGTTATCTTATTATCTTCAATTTTTAGCTATATCTTAGACCTGACCAAAGTGGTCCATGTGGCTCCTCCGAGAGTCTTTATTAGACCACACGAGGGTCCACGTTGGTGTGATAAAAATAGAGATTCGCCGGGCCCTTGATGTCATTTTTTAAGTTTTGGGAATACAGAATAAATGTAACAGCAGGGGGTCTACCAATGACGTTAAAACTGAAAGTGGTCTAGTAAAAAAAAAGTTTGAGATCCTCTAGGTCTTAGACTATAAATGACAATTTATTTCATGTTATACTTCATTTATCATTCATCTATTAAAATGTGTTATAACATATCAACATGAAACGTTTGCGATTGCCCAGCAAATTGTGATCGACTCGGAATATACATTGACCCTTAACGATCAAACGCGCTGTAATTGCGGCACGGCGTGATGTCTGAATAAATAGAATAAAGCATGACGTGGGGCATCATTGGGAGCAGTGCCACGCTCAAAATATATAAGTAACTTTATATGAACCCACTCGCTTCCCTTGGCGTGGTAATTTTTTAATTAAAATCATTCCACTCCAGTACACGTACTAATTTGTGCAGGCCGTGCGTCGTTATATCGGTCAGACAGTCAGGACTTCGAATTTTATTTTTACTATATAAACGTTTAGAAATGTATACATTACATACACTCGTAATCCACTTGTTACTCGACAACCATAATTTATCTGAAATGTTCACTTGGTCATCCTTTTAATATGAATATATCTGTACAAACCCTTAATTTCTTGAGAATCCGTCGAACTACTGGTCATTGTTTAAAATTCGCACGTTCTTTAAGGTTTACAGTATAGTGGCGTGTTCAATTTTATCAGCAAAAATATATCTGGAACTTATGTTGAAAGTCCTGAAAATCCTTACAGAAGTTCTACATCATAGGACCTATTTGAATATTTTTTTCAGTTTCTGACAACTAATTCTTAGGTAATATTTTATTTCTATACATATTCTTTATTAAAACATACTAAATGAATTGTTTAGTTTCTTTCTTATAGTGTATTTTATAGCAAAATCTATAAATTTATTTTTGTATATATTTTACTACTACAATAGGAGCTGAATCCTAACAATAATTCTTGACGATATTAATTTTTTTAACAAACCACTGTCTCTTTTTCTTTTTTTAGAAAAGTCAGTTA
>DWQX01006576.1:0-11176 GCA_018245475.1 Pharmacophagus antenor | reverse complement strand
TTGACAAAGAATATCATTTTGAGTCCGCCTTATGTAAAAGATGTGTATTAAAGCCTCTAAGTCAAGAATAAACGTTGTTATAAAGATCGACAGTTAAAACTTGACTACTTCTACTTCTAGTACTTGTTATTATGGTCGATCATCATTTTTTTTATCGATTATGGGCTAACACTTGACCTCGATTTACCTAATGCTAAGTGAAAATAAGGCTGTAGATAGTGAAGCATGTTCGCCCATAATACTTATGGCTCTCACATGTATGACTGGTGGAACACAGAAATGCTGTTATGACTACAGATCCTCACTGAGTGTTGTAATTAGCCAGAGACATTATAAAAACCCTAACAACATTAAGAATCCCGGGTACTGCGTGTTAAAAAGCGATCGTGTAAACCGTTGCGTGACGGAAGCGTTTAGAAATGGATAAACTACAGGAGCAACTGAACTGGGCGGCGCGCGGCTGCTCGCTGGCGGGGCGGGCGGACAGCGTGCGGCGCGCGCTGCGTTCCCTCGTGCGGACACTCGCGCATCTCTACCCGCAGGCACCGCACAATCACGTTGCGGTAATTGGCTCTGTCCCCTTATTTAAGCGCGATGTATGAAAGAAGGAAAAGGGAGATATGAAAGCGAGAAAATCTGTATGAGGTATGGAAGAAGAGAAAAGAGTGAATGATACATAAGAAATAAATAACAAAGAACTGAATAGGCCCTGTCTAGCCTGGGGTGATCGAGAAAAAAATCCTGTTACGGTGCAGATACGATGATAATTACAATATACTTTATTTAAGTTACGACTGATATCGACTATAAATATAATAATTTATTGGCTTTGAATTCTAGAATGGTGTAACTTATGCGAATTTCAATAGTACATTATTTCTAAATAGCCTGCGTCACTGGAAGCGGGTGGCTGGTGCGAGATTGCGGGGGAAACGGATGAGGGAATATCTAGGGGTGATAGTGTATCGGGGGGAGAGGTCGAGGCGAGTGCGGGGAGAGCTAGTGAGGTGACCGACACGCTGCCCGTGCCTCGTGCCTTCGCCGACAGCCGCCGCTCATCTGCAGCCTCCGCCGTCTCCGCGGCCTCGCTGCAGCCTGAACAGTGAGTATCAACAACCCAGGAGAGCTGAAAATTATTGTTACTGCTACAATCGTTTCTGGTAGTAATATATTAGGTATTATTATGTATATTTTAAAGCATGAAACAATTTTATGTGGCACTCTATGCCTCTCTAAGGCCTTTTAGTAAATGCAAAAAAAGATTGCCAGTCTTAAGTTGCAATGGGCAAGGCACATGCTCGAAGAACTGATGGCCGCTGGAACGGTAAACTCTTCGAGTGGCTACCACGTGCTCGTAGACGTAGTGTAAGCAGGCCACCCACAAGATGGGCCGACGATCTGGTGAACGTCGATTAAAATCGCTGGATGCGAACAGCGCAAGACCGATCGGTGTGGAGATCTTGAGGGGATATGTGGGCATCTATCGGCTGATGATGATGATGATGAAAAAAATAGATAGTTTATTTTAACAGTAATTTAAATAACTGGAGTAGCAATAGCTAATAAATGTATATTTATTTGTACAAGACCTAATGATACATTTTCGTCAACAGCATTCCAGATGTAGATGAAGACATAGCTAAGTTAATAAGTTCACAACCGGGCGACCAAACGCTAGATGTAGATAAACCTGGTCGTGTCAAATCGAGCTCGGCGTCGCCGCAGGATCAACTGTCGCTATGCAACTTGTCCTCGTGCGACACGAGCTCGTGTAGGAACCTCTTCAGGCCGGAAACCGACCGCGGCACATGCAATAGCAGCAGCATAACAATACCAAATTTAATTATCTCAGACGATAGTGATAAGAGAAATTCGATAGTACAGGGAGAAACTTATGAATCGGACCAATTGACTATTATAGACATCGACAAACCGTATACGGACGAAGTTCACTTTCAAGAATTGAGTGAGAGAATCACTCCAGCTAGCGGCGAGTGTACGCCGGAGAGGAAGCTTTCTAGTGTAGATTTGGAAATAGACGCTACCAGTTCCGAAGGGTCCAACATTAGTGAAGATTTTAGTTTAATATCAGAGATCATAGACACGAAGCCGGAGGATCTCGAAGAAGGCGGCATTGGACACATAGACTCGCCGGAAATCTCAGAGACGACGTACGTAAACTCTGAAACCATACACGGCGAATCGATCATGGATGACATAAGCTCTATGCTCGGACAAGAAGTGCTTTTAGCTATGATGGGCAAGAACGGAGACAACGAGACTTACACAGACGACACCACCCTGTTCACGTCGGATACTGTGTCAGACATACCAATGGACAGCAGAAACCCGAGCTTGGAAAAGAACACGGAGGGAAAGTTGAAACATCTCTCTAAAATTAAAAAGCGAAAAGAGGTAGAAGTAGAAAAGTTCGGTTTCGAAAACAGGGTCTTCTACATAGAAAACGCAACGAAAGCCGAAGAGCAGATCAAATATTGCAGCTTAGCGCAGTTCGAAGAGGGAAATGACATAGCAAGAAAATCATTTCGTAAGCAATTGAAAAAAAGTATTAAAAAGCGTATCGTCGACGATGGCTCTGCGAAAAATCTTTTACCGAAGACGGCAGAAGAAAATGTTCAGAAAGACGAAACGCCACTACGCAATCCCTCGAAACCGACCACGCTGCATAAAGAAGATGTCGAAATAAAAGCGTGTAATCAAATACCGATTTTTCCTCAAGTTAGTGTCGTTGTTGAACCACCATCGCCGTCACATAGCGAAGAAAAGAAGAGTCTGAAGAACGGAAGTCGCATGGCATCGGTGCTAAGCGATATCTTCGATCAAGGAACTGATACATTGAGTGTTAATTCTCCGGAACCCAGCATTGCGAACAGTCGGGAGAGGAGACAGTCGGACAATCCAAAATTGCTCGGCTCTTCAGACCCTGAATATGGGAAATTCTTGAGTTGTTCCCCTGCCGCAACTAGAAGAATATCTTGCGGCAGCCTTTTCAAACCAGGCGAACCAGACAAGTAAGCTGTTTAAAATTTATTTAGGTATATTAAACTTTAGTTATGTTACCGTTTCCAAAAATCGGCAATTCTTAAAATATTTTCACGAATTAATAAACACTAAAACTTTAAAATATTTGTGCATAATTGAAACTTTTACTTTTGTCTTTATCCGTATTTAAAAATCGTTTCGTACATTAAAGCAGGCTATCAACATCGGTGTCCTCGATATGGGGCGAAAGCGGCGTCGTAAGTGGAATGGGTTCATCAAAATCTGACACTAGTGAAAAAGCTAGGAGGTTACCGATTATCAATCCTCTTGTACAACTGCCGGCGTGGCCTCACGTCACACAAGGATTTATAAGTCAATGCCTTTTGGCCAACGCGGACGCCCTATGCGCCGCCGTAAGCCCATTGATGGACCCAGATGACACCTTATTGGAAGGGTTCTATGAACGTGCGGTAATGAACAACTATTTTGGAATCGGTATAGATGCAAAGATAACCCTAGACTTTCATAATAAAAGAGAGGAGCACCCTGAGAAATGTAGATCGAGAGCGAGGAATTACATGTGGTACGGCGTTCTTGGATCCAAGGAATGGGTTAACAGAACATACAGGTGAGCGACTTGAACTAAATTGAAAAGTTTTGTAAATTCAATATCATAAATATCTTATCATCGTTCAAACGTTTACTTAATTTCATTATAGTGAAACTATTTCATATATACTTTGAATATTATCGAAATGATATACTCCTGTTTTCGATTAAATTCTTGCTTATCGTAGTTAATTTTTAGACACCTGGGTCAAAGAGTTCAATTGGAGTGCGACGGGCAGCGGATTCCGCTGCCAGAGTTGCAGGGCATCGTGGTACTGAACATTCCGTCTTTCATGGGCGGCACCAACTTCTGGGGCGGCACTAGGGCCGACGACATCTTTCTCGCGCCTTCATTCGACGATAGAATACTTGAGGTAATAATTGATCCAATATCAAATCTCTAATCTAGAAGAAAATTTAAAAACTTTTATCACAGATATTCAAATTGCCTTCTTGCTGCCTTTGTGACGGTGTTTGATCGCTTGCATTGTAACATGAGATAAATATGCATTTATATGAATAGTGCAATTTGGATGTTAGTAGCCTTTTTCGAGCCTTACTACCACGATCAATGTTATCCTGCTACCATAGTAGCATTACTATGTTCCAGCATACATGTGAGAGTTAGATCATTTTAGGCTAGCAAGCTCACCGTCTATGGCTGTTTTTCCACTTAACATCACGTGTCGATTGAGATCGATTGAAGTCTAGTGTGAGCCAATTACCGATAAAATTTAAAAAGGTAATAAATTGTACAATAAAAAAGTTCCACGTGATTTTTATACCGAGTAAAACTATGTGTTACCTCGCTGGGGTAGGTGGTCGCGGTTTTCGGGTCGGCGCAAATGGCCGCCTCGCGGCTGATCAACCTGCAGAAGCACCGGATCGCCCAGTGCCGCGCGGTGCAGATCAACATCCTGGGCGAGGAGTGCGTGCCGGTGCAGGTGGACGGGGAGGCGTGGCTGCAGCCGCCGGGCTGCGTCCGCATCATTCACAAGAACCGCGCGCAGATGCTCTGCAGGTCTAGAGCCCTCGAGACCAGTCTGAGGTGCGGCCCCTTAACCGCTCACTTATGAGACCGAATGATAGAATGCAATGAACTCAATCGTTCCATTATATACGATCATTCATTTGAACAGTCGTGTAATGAACAACATTGTTAGTTTATGTCTGTCATTTTTAATATATGATCTCATCAATATATAATTAAAATAAAAACAATTAATAACATTTACCTACGCAAAACCTTAAATAGAAAGTATTTAATGTACGCCTTATTCGATTATAATGACAGTAACCATATGAAACTTGCGACTAAACTTAATGGATTTCTTACTAGACGACCTACGAAGATCCTAATCAGGACCTAAATGTTTTTAAAAATGGTCTCAAATATAACAATTAAAAAATGGTCCGAAATAAAAGTTATTATATTTATCATTATTATTATTATTTAGTAAGATTCTATTCATCCCGTAATGATTTACGATGCTTCCCGTTCACCAGCAGAGCTTGGGACGAGAAACAGCAGCAGAAAGCGCAAGCGGGTAACTCGCTATCCGCTTCTGAGGCAGCGCAACTCCTCGCACTGCTGGACGACGTAAACACTCTCGTCAAACATGTAATAAATTTAGCCATCTTATTCTTTGTAAACCTATTAACTATTTAGATACGATACGGACGCATTGCCGTACTAGGTATTAATTTTTTCCATCTCGTCACTGTATAAAATTGTTATCAACATTTCCGGACTAATTGTGCATACTATATTGATCTTGTCCGTATTCGTAATAAAGGTGAAATTGGCGTGCATCAGCGACGCGGGCGCCGGCGGCAGTGCGCTGAGCGCCGCCCGCCGTGCCGCCGCCCGCGCCGACGCTCTGCAGGACGCGGAGGGCCGGCTGCTGCCGCCGCCACAGCTGCGACGACTACTCGCCGCGTTGGTCAGTTACACTCATTAAATAATTCCCCTGTTATGTAAAAACATTTTTAGGACGACTGTGACATAACCCTAGCCCTTTTTAGTTTTTTTTTTATCCTTTGATATCTCTAAATATATCAATCACATCCTCCGTAAGTGCTTACGTTTGTTTGAAATGACATCGGCAACAAATCGGTATCACTATAAAATTTAATTGCTATACAGTTTGGAAAATATTATACGATTAACGACACAAAATCAAATGTGGCGTTGTTACCGCAAACCGTGGCTGTGTCGTTTATTCTAAAACGACCTTGCGTATGTCTGTGTGCGCGTGCGTGTAGATCGAGAGCTGTCACGAGCTGCTCGCGAGCGGGTGCGCGGGCGCGGGGGCGGCGGCCAGCGTTAGCGCGCACTTAGCGCGTTGCGAGACGCGTGACGGCCTAGCTTACCTGCAAACGGACGAGGTACGTCCACGCGCCGTATTCTATTTATACAATCGTACATTCCGTATTCTAATTATACAATCGTACATTTTTAGGACACACAAGAATGACAAACGGAACATTATTGATAAACGCCCACCGTCCGTTTCTCAGCTTTATATCATGAAGTGTAATAAGTTGTTTCAATTTATTACCACTACAACAAGAAAAAAAAAATTGAAATAATATAAAAAACGTGATTTTATTGGTTGAATTATGATTCGAAATCCTTCTCGCCGCGAAATCGGCTCGCATTTGCCTATTTTTATTCTTTAGTTACGCACTTTAGCAACGAGATTAACAGATAAACAGGTTAAATAATACCTCATTATAACAATATCGTTTCAGATTTTTGTTAGTTACGTATTTTATGAATTTATATTTAATCATTACAAAACTCATACAAAAAGTTTGTTTGTTTTACATTTACAGTAAATTTATTTCAATTTATGACTGCCCCTGTTTTTAATTTTTTAAAGTGGTAGACATTGTTGTGACAACCACTAAGTTGAATTATTAGTGAAAAGAACGCTTTAAACTTTCGAAGAAGTTAAAGACGTATTGTCTTCGTAAATCTGTTATTAGATATTTCTCGACTTTTTTTACAACAGCGTACTAATTAAAGCTTATTCCATCATCTTCACCCTCGCAAACACCCAGTCACCCGTGAGAGCACCCAGAGCACATCGCACCATGTCATTGGACGGTGTCAATTATTATTTCTAGAACATTTCCAACGGCACAATCGTTTATTCGTACGTCAAATCTATCCGTTGGTCACGCTCACGTCCGCTCATACCGCCCAACCCTGTATAAACCCACATAGGTCCCGAAGAAGGGCCGCTGGCTGAGGGGGCGGAGGAGTGTATCGGAGGGCAGCGGCACGTCGCACACCGCTGCCCAGGTGAGGAACTGGGGGGTGAAGGAGGTGCAGACGTGGCTCGAGTCGCTGCAGCTCGGCGAGTATTCCGACATGTTTGCCAAGCACGACATCACGGGTAGGGAACTGGTATCGCTGGCGCGCCGCGACCTCCGCGACCTGGGCGTCAGCAAGGTGGGCCACGTGAAGAGGATACTCCAGGGCGTGAAAGAGCTGCAGTGACGGCGTCGCGGCCGTTCTGAAGGGAATGGCCTGGCGTAGAAATCTGTAGACCCTTCGAACGCCGACGGTGTTTTCTCTGTCGAATTTCTAGGACCACTTTAAAAGTAGAATCTTTAATACGATATACGCCTGCTTTTTGTTTCTTAAAATTAATCAAAACATAAAGCCGTTGGCGTTCAAAGGGTTAATTCAAAGTATCACCCACCGATGATAATTGCCGAAGACATTTTAATATTTCAACATATGATAAACTTTATATTTCTGCATGCTTTAACCTATTCTTATTGCTTGAATTTTGAGTCTATAACCTGTGAATGTGTATTTGGTACGAAATCTGTGTAACATTTGCTCGACAATCTCTTAACACTACATCGAAAACTCTACCTCTTCTTAACTATGTTCCTCTATAACAAACGAATCATTGAAACATGTGATTAGCGAGTGTGATTGTCACTTTATCACTGCCTGTGTTGATCGTTTAAAGCAATCATTAATTCAAATATTAATTAATATAATAAAATATAAACATTAATATTAATTCAACATTTAACAAAGTACTCTGATCACAAATGAATACACTTCACGAATAACATATTTAAACGATTGTACTTACCCCAAACAGTCTTTATAACATTAACAAAAAGGACTGCACCTGCTTTTCAGAATGTTCTTAATGTAATGCACTATTATTAAAACTTTTCTATAATACATTCTCGTCTACTTTGAATTTTATTATGTGAGGGAACAGAAAGGCGAATTTATTAGAGAAATTAAACTTTTTTCTCCAATATATTTGCATTTGTAATAATAATTATTTAATATATATACATAAAAAAAAAACTATGGGTTTAATAAACATAAGTTCTCATTTTAAAGAATTTTTTCGAATTAACTAATTTTTACCCTCCTCGTGTGTGTGTGTGGATATAAATTTGATGAACTATTGACATTTTAACGTAATTAAAATTATATATCAATGTTCTAATGAAAAAAAAGATATACTTAAACAAATAATCCTTAAACACCCAAAATCTACATTCTTACATATTCTCTAGCAAATAGTAGGAAAAACATCAACATTAATAATACCAATCGATATTCTATGCTATAAATAACATAAAAAAATAATTGATGAGTAATATTGCACAATGAGGTTTAATTATTACTTTCCAAGAAAAATATATGAATATTCAAATAATAAAACTTGCACCGAATTCAAATTTGCACATTTTTAAAAGGATTAACAATTATAAAATAGAAGTTAAGCTATGCAGTAAAAATAAATATAAATTCTAATTATTTTAATTATTATAATAAAAAAACAAAGTTAACGCTTTTCAAAATCTTAATCATTCGAAATGAATTTTTTTCCATATATAAATCATATAATTCACTCCCTAAATAGGAATGATATTGTATTAAATATATTTTTACTCATTTAAGATCATAAAATTTTACTTGTCCTCTTTTTGATCCGAAAATTATTTATTAACTTACACAAATATATTTATTTATGGTGTAATTTTATATACCACATTATTATAATCTGTAATTCGACATTTTTGTATGAACTCATTTAAAGATTCATGTACATTAGATTAACACGTTTTAATAACCAAGTATTCTTTTTAAATTTTCAAAAATGTTTTGTTCTGGAATAATGTGTTAACACATTTCACACCCGAAGACTTGTATGCGTTGTGTCAAATAACAAGAGCTTGTAGAATCCGTTTGTAGTAAATACTCGAATACATTATATGTACATTTAAATACAATAACTTACCCAAATTTTATTACTTACGTAGTCACTAATAAAAACAATAGCAATAATAATAACCGTTTAAGCATATTGCAAGTGTTTGCCAAAAAATATTACGTTTTTCGACTGCGTTTATTTTTATAAAAATCTTCAAATAAACAATGGAACAGAAAATATATTTGACATTTTTCCCGCGCTTTTTATTTTCGATTTATTTGTTATTGTTTAATTTCTATCATTCAGAAACTATGCATCCTGTTCTGTGGTACGAGACGTATATTCTTTTTTTTTATTCTGACACGTTTTTAAGCTTTTGGTTTGTTAAATATTAATTCCTTTATTAACTTTGAAAGCGATTTTTGGAGACTTTTGCAAAACTTAACATCAAAATGTAGAATTTACAATTTTAGAACGTATCTTATTAAAGTTTATATTGGATAGACCCATCTGTAATTGAGGAAAGATTAGTTACGATGTCTAGGGACTTGTAAGGTTATGTTAGAAACGTGTAGAAGGTAAATTTTGTAGGTGTCTTATTCTCGATTCCATATTCTAAATAACAAGCAATTTCATCATGTTTTGTCTATTTGAGCGTGTTTGGCGCAATTTAATGTAAGGTACTCTACTTTTATAAAAAAGAATGTGATCTCTCGTGTTTTTTAATCTGTAGTTGTAAAATGACTGCTTTGGTAAAATGAAACATTTTGAAAATAACTTATTTTCGTGGATATAATATAAAAGAACAGAATTTATGTGAATTGTGATTTTTATTAATGAGAACAAACGAAACTAGCAATATTTTATTAAGGCAAATTTTAATCAATTATTTTTTGTGACATTGTGAATATTCAAATTCGTTTTTCCAATGCAGTCCCTCCTTAAAGGATCTGCCTTATAGGTGTTTTTATAAATGTATCTCTAATGAGTGGTCTCTACTAAGTCGTATCTAAACTTATATTTATATAAATATTTATACTAGTCTTATAAAATGTGACTGGTCTGACGTTGTATTACCATACACGTCGTGTGTGATGCGTTTAGTGACGCCTTTGTTTCGTTAATTTTTGTTTATGTAAAATTAAACGAAATGTTATCACTTTATAATGTATCATTGATTTTTAAAATTCAGTTCTTAATCGTTCGATATTACTGTCGACAGTTGTATTTATCAGGTGTCATACAAAAAATTAAATAGTTATTTTCAGAACTGCACTACGTTATACAAATAATTGTAACAACTTTTAATTTGTTATTTATGTAGCTAGATTACAAAGTAAATAGAAAAACCAATTTAATAGTTAAACGAAACAAGTATAAAATCTTATCGTTTGTTATTTGCGCTAAAAGATTAATAAGTGAAAGTATATAATTTTGTTTGTATAAATGAATGCTCATATCACTTAGCTAAGTTTGTTGTTATCAAATTAAGCAATAAAATCTTTTCGCTCCTTATTCTACTAATTTCTTTATTAACCCAATCAAGACGAATTTTTCCGAATATTTCTAGTAAATAACTTTTTTTATTTGTATAACACGTTTAATGCTTATTTCAAAGGTTATTTACTTTACAAATCATACAGAAAGATTGATACTTTACTTTATTTATTATTAAGACATCAACCGTTTTGAGCGATGATTGACGTAATTAAATATCTGATAGTTTCGGATAATTCTTACACACACGGTGTGCATCTTGTCTTGAATGGGTTAATCAGTTTAAATTATATATAGTTATAGATTTTAAAAGCTCTGCAACTTTGAGATAAGCATGATTTTCTTCCTTAGTCTCGTCCTAATTACTAGTCTGTTTGCTAATGTCAAATATTTTATTATATAAACACTAGTCGCCACATTGGGTTAATTTTTCGAAATACTCTCTTGTTAGTGAACAATGTACTACTCAATTATTGCATAATTAAGCCATTTATTTATTATTTAGTTGTTATTTTTGCTCAATATAAATTATATTAGTTAAGGAAATTCAGATTTATAATAGCAGTAGATTTGAATTCAAATTACATGAAGCCAAATTTCAAGTATACAATTAATTTACATAGATTAAAAAGCTCTTTAAATTGTTAAAAGAAAAGTTATACTGCACCACTAATCGAAAACCTATAATTGTTACATTAAAATGACCACCACCGAATTATTATTATTTTAACATTTATTATTTTTAGAATTGTTTTATTTTTCAAACAAGTTTTTTAAAAAAACATGTGAAGGTGCTATAACGATTCTAATACTGAACCTGTTTTGACGTTTGAATACATGTTTTGGCGGCAAATCAATAAATT
>DWQX01006575.1:0-11179 GCA_018245475.1 Pharmacophagus antenor | reverse complement strand
CGTCGATTCGTTGACAAATACAAAGGACACACGCAATGGTAAATTATAAAAGACGTTAAATTACTTATGTAAATTCGAATAAATGTAATTGTACTTCCTTGTACCGACAATGCTTTAGTGCTACGTGTAGCATAATGACACAGCTATAATTTCTTGTTGTTAAAGTCATAAGCAATATAAATACAAAACATTTTGTTATCATAAAACCATAAAAAAATATATCAGAGATGGTTTAACTAAAATATCGCATTTCGATTAACATGTAGTCCCATCGGCCTAATCTGAATAAAGTGAAAATCAAACGAGTCACACACCCGAATTTGCATATGTGCTCTCGCGAAACAGGTCGGGTCGGTCACTCGCAGTCTTTCCCACGGACAATAAAGCGTTACCATTTCGTGTACGCCTGTGACGACTGTTAAGAGAAAAAAAAAAACTAAGATGACATTTTAATTCATCGTCCTAATTTTCTTTCTGCTGAATGGATCTGCAATGATCAAACACGACCTCAATTTCGCATGTTAAGCGACAAAGCGGCGTTGGTGGTAAACTTCGCGCGACCAGAACACTCTGGCTCCTATAATATGTGTGTAAGCCGGAACAGCAATGATGTTATGGTCGCAGATTGACATTGAGGGAATCATCACCCAAACCCGACCACTTATGTAAAATCAAACTAGAAATCGACAAAGCAAGCGTTTAGTTTTAGGCACACAAAGTTTGTAGCAGCGGCAGTAAAGTTTTATACGAAACTGACATTACATTTGACATCCCTAATAGCATTACAAATTGTGATAATATTATATATTTCTTTTTGATTTAAACTACAACACAAACGTTTAACGTAGTTGTACTCATTCGAAGCCGCAATGCCCCATTTCAATGCCGTCGAATCTCAATCGAGATCCAATTCAACTCTTAAATTAAGTTATTTCCAAATGCGAATACAAAGTGTTATCAAATCCTTTATTTTTGCTCTCAACCAAGACCCAGGAGTTATTTGGGTCGATCGTAAATTAACTGTGAATCTTTTTAATTGACCATCGGCTCGAAAGGCGTTTTGCTTGTAGACCTTGTAATGAAGCAGTCGCTTTATAATTATTATAAATTATGCGAGTAATACAGAGTTAGTGTATACTCGTATTGTTTGCTGCAGTACATCGCATCGTATTCGATGCAAATAGTTCGCATTGACACGACTGGACAAACAAACCCGACCGTTACCCGTAATTAAGTTTCGGTACACGTACCGGCGTGTGCTGGTACGTGTACTGTTAAATACCCGACTTTAAAGAACCGTCCAGTTAATTTAACTGCTGTATTAAGCGTAACAAAGTATCAAAGTACTGCTTGAATAATAAATTCCGATAACTAACTGTTTCACTTTTACGTTAAAAATTAGCTTTCAATAAACTTTTATTATTATCACCAAATAAATAATTGGCGGGATCATATGTAAATATAATTTAATATAAAAATTAAAAAATGGTCAATGGAAATTGCGACAGAAGCAATAAATTTTTTGCAAATTTTCCGCACAGAATGTTCATCATACTCGTATTTCAACAAATTATATATTTTTTAAGAAATACCTATAATTTCCTTTTATATATCACAACTATGAATTTCTTTTAATACACAATGGAATGTACGAAAATTTAATTAAAATGAAATAGGAAAGTGTTTGTGTACATGATCGGAAGAGAAGAGGTCGTTCCATATTTAGCATAAATAATCACATAAGGCTTAAACATATTTTCATAAACTCTGACTGCGCACTATTACGAGCTTATTATATTATTAACTGTGTTTGAATGCATTTCAAAATTATAAATGTTGGTGATGAGACGATAATGAATATCGTGCATTTAGTCGACGGGCGCGTTCGTTTTGTTTTTGTTCAAACATCATATCGGCCGCGCTCTGCATACTGATAAGGTTGTTTTCGTGTGGTGACATTGCGCGATGTAGGTTATTTTGTTACTCGAACTTCGTACGTGGAATTAAAAAAAAAGGTTTAATTTTTCTTTTTTACATTAACCCTTTACGAAAGCAGCCACTACACACGACAATGTACAAGATGTGAACGACAGCACTGTGTAGAGTGAATTTCGTATATTAGTTCAGTAGTTGTAACTTTTGAAGACATTGACTCTTGTTATAGTGTAATATACAAAAATTTGCTACGGGTTTCTGGACTAGGTTAGTCGATTGTATAGAAGAACATATACCTAACCGATGGGAATGCTTGGGCGACTATTTGCCGACAGTCGCAAAGGGCTAATTTCTAATTTTTTTACATATCGAAGTGTAAATTTAGGTATATGGCTATTATAAATGTGCAAAAATATACATTTTATAACCTACACTTCAATATATTATTAGTCTAGTTTTAAAAGGATATTTAAAAGAAAAAAGTTATCGATCAGTAGGTTTTCCCAGATAAACGTTTTTGGTAGTTAAAAGGAAACCTAACTATTTTTGATTTCGATTTGATATTTGTAATTTTCTATAGTGCAGCTACAAATAAATTCTCCTTTAGGTTAACTGTGAAAAATCTTTCTGTAGCATTAAGCCCGCTTTACACTTTAAAGGCACCTTTATCCAAAGAATATTTTAATGTGTAATCTCCGTTATATAACCTGCAAGTTAATAAAAGCATTTGTTTCGCGCGTTGTGCGTAAGGCCGTTAAAGAACGCGTCGCGCTATTTCCTTTCCCAAGACACCCGCTGACCCATATTCACGGTGACAGAATGAAATCATTATGTTCGCTATCCGTCAATGCTTGACCAATCGCTTTTACGATCCGACCCCGGCCTTTCACTACGCGGCCACATTATACTTTTATCGTAGTCCAACGACCCTCCAATGTTTTACTTTCACACGTTTTAAAATACGGAATTTGTCAAAACTTAACGAGCGGTCACCTCGTAAAATCTCGTTAGTGAAAAAAATAAATAAACATTTTAAACGTCGAACGGGCCCTGCATAATAATGTCGTAAAAATATATATTTATGTGAAAAAATCATCATGCAGCAGAATGGGGTGAACGCCATTGCCGCGTTTTATTGGCGGGTTAAAATTTTGATTTACGTTCTGCATTCGAACTGTATTCTCACGTTACAACGCTTTGTGTATTGTGTTAGCGGTATGTTAATTAACCTTAACTCAGCTAATAGAATTCTGGCTGGAAAAAAAAGTTATTTCGTGATCATAATCCAGTCTAATACGAATAGTCAACTTGGGTGGTCCGCCCATCGGTTACATGCTGTACTACATACACATAACAAAAGTGATCAATTTTTTTTTACTAAAAGTTATTTAAATCGTGTCGCACAATTCGAAATACTCTTATGTCTGGGTAAAAAACCACTCGTGTTTAAAATAAAACACTTAAAATGTTTCAAGACTAACGAGTCGCACAGATTTAAATTGTGAAAAAATTATGCCCACTTACGGAGCCATTACGTTGGGTGACGTTTCGTTTGGAGCACTTGAGATAATCTAGCGCCGTGCGTTCTGCAAGATGGCGTCCGGTGCTTTCCATTTGCGACTAGATGGGTAGGAAACCGATCTGGTAATCCAAGTAAGTAACTCGATGAGGGCTAATCCAGGCCATGTGGTACGCCGGGCGGACTTCTAAGTCATTACACCGATAATAATTGCTCACAGCGCTGTCTCGGGCTGCCAAATGTCGTTGTAAGCGTATCATGTTATCGCTAGTTATGTAATAGCCGTTAGGTAAATATATAAGTTTTTTTATTTTTTAATCTGATAACACTTACTTTTATATAATGTGAAGGCGGCAATTAGCCCGTAGATGAAGCATTGCCTCTTAAAATGCTCTAGCTCTCATATACAACTGTTCTGTGGAACACGACAATATTGTTATGGCGGCTTGCTACAAGCTAGTAGTAAAAAAAACCCTACCATCATCCAAAATCTATTACTCTGAGGCCACCCGGAGGCAGTTCAATATATAACTTGATTATGCGGTTATAAAATTGAAATGAAATATTACGGATGATACATGATATCTTATGATATGATACATATGTACTGTTTATATAAAGTATCAGTTGATTGCGTTAACGTAACAACATTGCCGGGAGATTAAAATTGCATAAGCACACTGCACACGAGTGGCACACGAACAATCGCAAATAAATTTTAATTATGTAGGTGTTTATAAAATAAATGTTATCGAATGCCTTTTATGTCCGCAGCACCACCACTGCGACTCATTAGTTAAGTAGGCACTCACACAAGTGGGTCAGGTGGTCATCAATCCCGTATGGAGCGTAATTATACATATGACTCCGCGCTCGTTCGCTCGGCAGAATGCAAAAAGCTAAACTCACGGTGCCGACAAGAACTCAATATATTCAATTCACATGCACAACACATTCCAATAAAGCTAGGATTACACGTCCATCTCAACTCTCCCCTGGAACGCACGATTTAACTTGAAACGCGAATTCGTTATACAAGTAGAATTATCTCGTGAATGAAACGGCTTTGAACCTGTTGCCTTATTAACATAGCACCGGGCATTGTGCATTGTACGCGTATTCATGGGTAAACACACAGCGTTCTTTGTGTCTATTGTTCATATAATACTCAGCATCTCCATCTTGTCCCCTAACCGATCCCTTTCTTTCCATTGTGTGTGACAATGCGAGAGGACAGTGGCTCCCGAAAATTGGTCCAGAGGTCGCATCTTACAACGCTCAGGTCACCCGACAATAGCGAGCAGCGTGTTTGCGATAGAAACCGATATTGATGTTCAGTCCCTGTGCTCGGACAATGGCCAATAGTTATGTAACAATGGAACATGCTTTGTTCTAAAAAGCATTTAGCTACCGTTTTTTGTCCGTTACCTGTTTCAATATTGTCCACTTTCATTGTTAGACAAATTTATGAAGCAATTTTACATCTTCAGCTTACAACAAATTTAAATATAAACGATGGGAAAACTGTATTAAGGATTATAACACAATTGGGACGTGAATATAATCTCTACTATTATGAAACTGTTGGGACTGTAAAATGTTTTATTACTTTATTTATTTTCTTTGCCTTCGCTTACATAATGCATTACAAAGTAATCTTAGACAAATAAATGCAAATATTTTTTTTAACATCGGTCACAATTGTTTACAAATATACGTACACAAGTGTTGAATAACGTGTAATATTAAAGAACGATTACTTTTTATTGTTTGAACGCATTATTCGTCATATTGAAGTTGCATATAATTGACGTCGATACATCGCCAGCTTGATATGAATTCAGAGACATAATGTTGAAGCCATGCGTTCTGCAGTAGCGAAACTCCGGAGGGCGGTCTGATGCGTTTAATTTATCTTCACGGTTGGCATAAACTGAGGGTGCGGTGGAGGCAGGCGTGCGATTGGACGCGAGCGCCGGCAGCGACTGCACTTAGCGACCGGTTCGAATACGGATGCCGTTGCTAAGCAATTTATATTTAGAAATGATAAAGTTTTTATCTCGTTATAGCTATTCCAAAGGCTGTCCGAGGTTTGTTATTGTGAAATAAAAGTCAGTCAGATTATCCTCAAGAGTTTCGCATCTTCGTTATTTAGAAATTATCTTGCTTGATCGTTTATTTATTTATAAAATCAATCCTTAAAAACTGATCAAAGTTATATACTTTTTTATTCTTTCCAATTAATTCAAAAGCCATTTCACCTTTTTTTTTATGAAGTAGATAAGTATCCGACCTAAAGCAGCTACATATTATTTAAACGCCATTAGGCATCTGTTTTTCACAAAAATGTGTAAGTGTTAGTGCTCTCTTTTTTTATTTTTAAAAACAAAAAAGTAAACTATCACACGTGCATCGATTGTGCGATTCGTCGTACGGTAGCAGGTTTAAGGCGACGATCCACGATAGTTCAAGTGGCGGATAAAGCGGGCCCTTTGACGAGCGCCGGCCGGGCGCTGCGGGCCGCTTTGATCTCGCCGACACGCCGGGTGCGCGGTTACACGTTCATTAGGGTCGCACGCCCTGCGTTAGAACAACTGTGCAAACACCTTATACGCGCAAATCGATATATGATTGCAACGTTTCGCAACTTCGCAATGGGAAATAACATCTATTATCTGTAATATTCTTTTGTAATGGGTGTACTTATTTGCTGAGCACACACCGTAGCGTACACGCATTTTCAATTGCGCTTAACTTGTTGCGCATGCGACTCTGATTTAATTATTCTTGATACTTGATGTATCGTTGTCGTTTCACCGAATGTTTTGTGAGGTCGATTTGCATCAACGTAGTTTTTTATTCCAGTCGTATTAACATTGTCTATGTATTTCTTTTTAGTTCAACTCTTCTTCGGAATGCTCTGCAATGCACTTGGAATAGTTAATTTCTCCGATTTTTAATTATTCCAAGAACGGTGTATGAGCAGGATGCTGAACAAAAACTAATTACGCACACGACTGTAACGTCGTTAACAATAAATATTCATGAATCAAAACTGAATTCATTTGAAATGTATACCGATATTCCCAGTGGACACTGACCGCCACTGTTTGAACTAATTTGCTTCTGTAAACGGCGTAGCGCGTTGTCTATGGTAATTCAAGGAGTTAACGCACTCCTGTTACAGCCTGTTACATTTACAGTGCTCTATTGTCTTTCGGCGAGCCGGTGTGAGATCGTAGTTTCATCAAACATTTACCCGTCGCATAGGTAACTACTCCCATAATGAAATTCTCTACTATTACAAATAACTACACTGAATATTCGTATAAACTTGTGTAACCTTTATATTGTATTATACAACACAGAGACGCAAACTGCGCGACGTTGCATTTGTAAGGCGTAAGATGATAAGCCTGTTATTCTATCCTAGTAATTTTATTAGCTAAAGCGCTTTTCAGAGAGACAACTTACCTAGACCACCAGTACAAACCGAACTATAATATAACTTATGAGATATATTCAACTATGGCCATAGGCCAGACATATTGGACTACACATGATATAACTTCAGAAGTGTAAATGTTTAAATAATTCTCTAAATGCCATTGTTTTGAAATGTGATTTATTCATTCTTTTTTTTTTTAAAGCTCGTACAGATCCACCTTAACCAACGAGAGACTTATGGATAGTGCGACTCTCTTTTTATTGAATTGATTTTAAATATCATTACTCGACGATTAAATTTAATTGTTTACAAGTAAAGTCATACAGTATGGAACCGGTTGTTATATGATACATAATGTCCCTTCAACATTTCAATAAGGATACCTTGCCAAGTGAAGTTCATCGGCCGATGCTTCGCCTAGCACGCGGTCACCCGCGGGACTCCTCGCTGACGTGCTCCTGTAAAAAATGACACGTCGCAAAAAACGAAAAGGATATTAAATTGGTTTTTTGCTGGTCAGCTACTTCGAGTTCTTTTTCTTGTCTTGCTCGATGCTTACATTAAGGATATAATGAAACAGGCTCCAGCTGAGGACTAATGACGCGATATAAAAATCTTCATCCCATGCTGTGACTATGACTATCAATTGTAATTATATATATATATTATAGCCATAAAAAAATCAATATTATATAAATACAAATATAACATAAATACTGATAATAGAATTATACATGAAATCGATTTATTAAAGACTCGGCAGATTTACGTTTTGCAACAAGAAAGGATGTGTGCATAATCTCAAAACGCACAAAGTTCATTCAACTTTGGCATGCGCTCCCACAGGATTTCAACCTTGCCCCGTGGTATTCTGGTTTTGGCTTACACAAAAATACTATTGTATGAATCAGAAGAATGTAAGTTGCATATTCACAAAGGCTTAATGTTAAAATTGTTCTGCGAAAGATTGATGTATTCCATTTTTAAAATAATCGAAGCATTCTATTTTTAACAATGGCCAATTGTAGTATTATTTTCCGTAATAGTTATAATATAATAATACATTTTATTTTTTGTAATTTTTTTAAAGCATTTGCGATCTTAGTGAAGTGTGCTTGGCATTTCGACTATTTGTTAATTAAATATCACGAAGAGAATCTTATTATTTGAATTTTAAACTGCAATAGGAAAAGGTGCAATATGTCAAATGAAACACATATTTATACAAATGAAATCAAAAGTTCCTTCGTGTATTGTCAACATAAAAGGTATGGAATATTTTAAACTGTTATCTCTTGTGGTGGGTCCCACTTGAAACACGGGTTTAAAACTACATTCGTGACAGAGCATTATCTCGATCTGTGAAATTTCGACACTCCTAAGTGATGTGGAAATTTATATGTGTACCGAATAAGATTTATTTAAATTAAAAAAGGTCAACAACACTCGTATATCACGAACTAAAAGCTTGCTTTTTCATTTCGCGATGACTGTGGTAATGGTCATAAAAAAAATTAATTTAAAAAAAAGTTAAGTATTTTGTTGAAACAATTAATTGTCTTCAGAGAAAATATCTAAACATGTGGTAATAGTTACCAACTAGACCCATTGTTTAATCGTCTACAGCTTATAAACTGTTGTCCGTTTGGAATACTACACCAAGCCTCCTTAACCTGTGCTGTGTACATGTTCTAAAGTTAATGTCATAAGTGAATTGGTTACAACAAACATCTTTCTTAAATCCAACGTTTATCAATATCCAAGTGATCCAACAGGTCTCTCATTAATGCAGTCCGTGCGCATTCGTTACCACCAATAGCAACATCTCGCCACGCCACAATGCTTTCCACCTCCCTCACTTTCACAGTTACGTAGTCAGCACAGCCGACAGTTTCTAAAGTTTCTATAAAACGGACGACGGCAATGAAAGTCGCTGCACGCAAATTGAAAACGCTATATTTACATATACATAGTACAAAAATTCTGTTCACAATAAACTTGCACTTACATATTTTTAGAAACCGCACTTGAATTATACTATGAAAAATAGTTGCAATAACATAACTGGTGTATAATTGTTATCAAATTGTACAGTTATAACTATGTTACTTGCTTAAACCGATGTTTTTGTTTTAATAAATACTACTTATAGCAATTTTTATCTTGTCATCAATCATTCCCGTGGTCGACCTTAGTCAAGAAGTTCCCGCCGCAAACAACTATCGAAATATATACGTTAATAAAATTCACCATGACGACACTAACTGGCCACAAATATTGATCTAGGGCCTGACTTTTCCAATCCCGCCGCGGAGCCCTGACATTGCGTTGGCAATCTAAAGCAAATACGTCGTCGCGGCGTTATCGCCGCTTATCGAATAAGGTTTTTGTCAAGTGCACGCGAAACCGACCGCCCTCGTGTTTACCTTTAACAACGCAGTATTTACCGGCCGGTCACAACTCACGCGGTTCACACGGACTTGTATATGGGTCAAGTCGCCAACATATTTCACAAACGAACCAATGTTTCGCAATTCCTACGCACCGGCTGTCAGCACCCATCGTTGTGTCGCTGTCTATCTTTTAAACCACTCGTTAGACAGGGATAGTAGTAGAGAAGTAGTTGTTGTACAATGGTTAAGACGTAATCATAGCTGTTGAATTTGATGCTAATAACCATTTGCTCTCGATATAAGTAGAGATTTCAATAAACGAAAATTATACTTACACCAACATAATTTGGTAACTTTGGAAGAGAAGAAACAAAAAATGTGTGCCCAAACCCATCATTTTAAAAGAAGCTAGTAATTTTTAATACAAATTTCACTTTGCAAGTCACTTAAACCTATTATTATTCTACTGCGATTACTTAAAAGATTTCTTTCATGAATGTTTAGAATTATTCCAATGTGATATGTACCCTATAATTTTCTAGCCAAATTTTGCTGAACCTGCCAATTCAAACATCCTGTTTAGATGATAAAAATGTAAATATTTGCGCGGCGGGCGCGGCACTGCGCTGCGATCTAGACAATCTTAATGAACCTGATCTAGGACCTAGGGCTGACAGTGAACGTCAGTTTCTTAACTATATAGATTCAATTCCAATTGAAAAGAAAAATAAGTTATTAACACACAAAGAGTTAAATTAGACGTTTTCTCTACTAATAGCTACAGCAATCACGATCTGATCGAAGACTGGAATAGCTTACCGTGTTCAAGGTTCAAGAGCAAAGTTAACAGACAACGTCTGGATCTGTGTGCTTTACAAACAAAAACTACAACATTTGTCCTAGGCGAGAGTGTATAAATACAAACCGATACCAACTAAAATAAATAAATAGCAGATATAATTGTAACCATAGCAACTATACAAAATTTGTCAAATACACCAACACATCGAACATAACAAAGCGCTCCTGTTTTCAGTATTATATTTAATAAAATGGAACCTATAATTAACCTTGCAATATAGTAACAGTTTTTAGCATAGGATTCTGTATGAGACTGTTGGTTTACTTAATAAATAATGTAGAAAAAATCTTTATCGAAGCCTGACGTAACAGAAGTCGCTGCAACGAAAGTGCCATATAGCGGAGAGCGAAAGCCGACAACAACATGGTGTTTGTTCAGCGACGAGCGTGTAAATAGGTTAATAAATCAACTCGCCGTCCCGTGACTCGGTTGTCTATAACGCGACGCCGCTTCCTGCGCGCCATTGTTCGACGTATGGGTACCGATGACCGAAATGGACGCATTATAATCGTGCAGCGAATTTATTATCCACCGCCAATCCGCAGTATATTGCAACAGGTTAAGTAACAATATCAATATGGTATTTTCATCAGTCAATTATCAAACGATCCAATGTATTTGGTTCGTAAAACTAAATCTTCGTCGTCACTACTTTAGCGTTGTCCGTTAATGAAGTAGTCGTCATTTGACATGTTTGTCCACTTTCTGATGATGAAATATTTACAGTTAGATTACTAATAAAACGATACGTACTATTACGTCAATAAATACAAAGGTAATTAATGATGTAAAGTTAGAAGTCGGCCAGACCCTATTGTTGTTATATATCGCATACTACCTGTACATATATTTGAGAAAATACCTCATTTCAAAGTACACCAATGTAACCTCGTGAATTTCGATTAAACTGACGTTTCCATTTCAAAGTCGTACGACGTGTGTCGGTAATTTTAGTGAGATGTGGATACTGGAGTAGGCAGCTTTAGCTCTTCCAAATCTTCCAAATCTAACATATGGAAAGC
>DWQX01006574.1:0-11180 GCA_018245475.1 Pharmacophagus antenor | reverse complement strand
CGCAAAAATCAACGCCTACTACTCAAATTCAGATGACGAGTCAGACTCGTCCACCGTAATTTCGCCCAAGTAAACAGATGACGACTCTCACGTCAAATGTACTCAAACGGTTAAACAGTTCGGTTGTAACTAGATGTGGGCAGCATCTTAGTTAGAATGTGGCTATTCAAAATAATACTTAAAGCAAATAAATGTCAAATATTGCAAAAGTCGGGAAACTAGTAGTAGTAATAGTAGTATTTACTTTATCAATGTTTAGCATCAATTTAACACGTTTGTAATTTGAATATCTTTTAAATTTTTTTAATGTTCAAATAAATAAAATTACCAAAAAAAATTTATACTGTTTTTAAAGACTAAATTAAAAAAAAAATATAAAGTATAAAAGTAAACTTGTATACTGAATGTACACAGTGTATTTTGTAATTTCATTACTGATCTCATTTAAATAATTTAATCTTTTAAATCTACATTGTTATTATCCAGTTATAATAGCTACAACCCGGCCATGATATTAAAAATGTTAAAATTGAAAATTTGAGATTTAAAAGTATAATGGTAATGAAATGAAATCGATCTTTTCCTAATGATAATAGGAATCAGCTGCTGAGAAATTAATATAAATATTCCTTTTTCTTTATTTGTGGTTCAAAGTTGAAATCAAAACGTTTTGTAATGTTTGGTAACGTTTACATAATCTAAATTTGGTATTTAGCTTTAGTAAAAACAGGGCCATTCTCAAAGTTCATCATCATCACCATCAGCCTGTGTCAGTCCACTGCTGGTCATAGGCCTTCTCCAATGCCTTCCTCCACCATATGCGGTCCTCTGCTACCCTCATCCAGCCGGTTCCCGCCGTCCTGACTATATCGTCAGTCCATCTGGTGGGAGGGCGCCCTACACTCCTTCGTTCTATGCGCGGCCTCCATTCCAAGACTTTCCTCCCTATCTGCCATCGGTGACTCGGCAGATGTGACTGACCCATTGCCACTTTAACTTGCTGACTTTAAGAGCTATTTCGACCACTTTTGCTCTCCGTCGAATTTCTTCGTTTCGGATCTTATCCCTTAGAGAAATACCGAGCATAGCTCTTTCCATCGCACGCTGTGATCTCAAGTCGGTAGATGAGCCCAGAGGTCAAAGTCCAAGTTTTCTCAATGTTAATGAACAATAATAATGTGGATTAGAAAGGGATATATTGGGTAAACTGCCTGAATAGCCAGTTCTAAATTCGAAACAGATTCAGATTACAGATACATTATGCAAACTAACGATTCTTTCTATGGTCGAAATTAGAAAAATCTCTTTATAGCCACATTTGTCAGATATTAACACTTCACATTTGTAAAAAAAAATAAATACTAAAGATTTCTACAACATTTGTGAAACCTAATATTCATCACTGTTAATAAAACATTGTTTCTAAAATTTAACATTCTGCACTCGTTCATAAAAATTATATTTTCGCCAAATATCACGACTCATCATTTAATAAATAATTCCGTAAAGTACAAAGGTGAAAACGGATTTTTTTTTTCAGAATATTCTGACTATGAAACTTCTTGGTATCATATCCTTGTGAGAATCGATAAAAACGTATTTAGAATGACACGTAGATGACGTAATGTGATAGTCTAACATAGGCGTGAGGTGCAGCATGAAATCCTATTACCAGGATATTTTGAGAAAGTATTTTGAATAACTTACCTGATTGGCTTTATTGATTTGTTTCTTAAGTCCTGCAAAAGCCATGGCTGCCAAAGCAGTTTACTGTCAACGTATTTGTGTCTGTAAACAAGCATACTATGTATTATTATTTTTATTTTATTAAGCATTTTCGTAACACGCAGAAAAAAAAAATATTAGGACGTAATATATCATGGCACGACAGTAGCATAATTATCGGCACGAATTCAACGCAGAACCCATTGTGTTCTTTCTTTCTTCGACTTCTATCGTGAACTTTTTAAGTGAGTGAAATTATGATATTTTACTATTATCTATATGCAATATTAAATAAAAGATAGGTCGTGAGCAAAAACTATAAGTTATAGAGGAATTTTCAAATCTAAACCTTTTCAAAGTGTTCTTTATAAGTCTACAGAAATTTGAAATATGTTATTGGAAATTAGATTAAAGACGTAATAGAAGCAATATTAAATATTTAGTTGGAATTTTACTGAGTTATTTTTAATTGAAATTGAAATCCGTTCCTCGTATAATTTCCACTCTATTGAGCTAACAATCCCGTAAGCCACACGAGCATTGTTGCATTAAATCGATTTTCAACACAATTGTCGAATCCCTGACTTACGAATCTATCGTAGTGTGATTAAATTGAATATTGTACATAAAATAATCAAATTAATGCTGTTAGGAGTAAAACGAAACTGACTTGTTATTATCTATTTTTTACGAAAGTCTTTTTAGCTAATAACAAGATATAAATAAATCTTTATATAGGTTTCAAATTGAGACTACATACGTTAAAAAAATATAAACACGACAGACATTTACTTTTATAAAAACTGGTGCGATCTTACAGATTTTATGCTCGAAAGCGATTAGTAATAGCGGGGAGTACATGAGGTAATATGTGACGACACTACCATGCGTATATAGTCTTCAGTAAAAGGGGCCCACACCCAACAATGCATATAAATACTATAACAGATTTGTTAAACAATCAAAACTGAAACATGATGGCGTGACGTGTAAATGAAGTGTTTCATGTTAATGGTACATAATATTCGATGAAGAAATGCTATATAGACATAAGCGTTTCATCAGACACTAAAGGTTACCTTTACATATAAGTTAGGTACACTTTGCTTTAAAACGTATGAAAAAGTAAGTACGGATTTGAAATTGACTACCACAAGAGATCTCTAAATGGAAGTGTTCTCCTTTTTTTTTAATGCAGTGTAACGCAACGCCCTAGCGAAGCAGCAAAGTTGTGAACGTTTTGGTCTTTTTACGAAACGAATGGGAAGTCAGAATGCGTTAGCTAATGCCGTTCCCCGTTCTATTGGTGTGCAGCCTCTATAGCAGCACGGAGCAGAGCAAGTTGTTACTGGCAGCGTGCCACAAGGCCGAATCGATAGATTCGCGGCAAACGTAAGTAACATTATATAATCGCTCGCCATTCAACAGTGTACCGTAATAATACGTGACGGTCACTTCGGTTCGAATACATCACAGGAATGCAATACATAAATTAAGAGATGTCAGAGAGATAATTGGATATGAAATCCATTAATCGATTTAAAGTCTGACCGACGTTTATTACGAATACATACCATTTATTTTAAACTTTAATAAAAGAAACAACTATATAATAGGAGTTACTTAAAAATATTGTTGGTTTTATTAAAGAAAAAAATATGATTTTAATCTATTATGAAATAATATAAAATATTAAACAGAGTCAGTAAACTTTGGCACATAATGTTATACGAAGAACCAAAAATGAATAATAATTGTAATAATAGTAAAATAAAGAAAATATTATGATACATAGACAGACTTTACATATTGAATTTATTATAATATAGATCTAAAATTAAAAATAAGCTGAAACGTTTTAAAAATTACCTTAAAATTTGTCATATATCTGTAAAGTTAAAAGAAATATCGCTGTGTCATTTTATGTTCTAAGTTAGAAGAAATGGCTGCTATAGAAAGCGTCAAATAATAAAGAGTATACTTTTACATCTACACGAGACGCTCGTCTTTATATAATAAATATCTAGTCAATAGACAGTGCCCCTCCAATAAAGTTTATTAATTTCTTCAACGTTAATATGGTACTAATATTACCCTTATTTATTAATTTTGCAATAAATAAATGCTATGCTGTAACTGAAACTAAATTATCATAATATAAGTATTATATAGTATGCGTAAAGATTGTAGAATTTCTTACAAACATATAAATTAAGGAAGTTTATATAACATCTTTTATAATAAGTAAACTGAAGTCAATTAATGACCTTACATGTAATTCTTGCTACCTTTTCTACACAGATAATTCGTGTCGTGAACGGCTTGCAATCTGTGCATAAAATTCGTTAATGATATATAATTAAAACTAAATAATTTTGCTTGTGTAACATAATAATGTCGTCGAACTGGATTTCAATCCGTAGCCAATTAAAATGAAAATTAATTTGGGCTTGTGAGAATATTTTAATGAGAAACAATGTTTAATGAAATGTGTATTATGCTAAGAGGCGGACAAACAATACCTTTTAAGTTTTTTTATCGGTTTCCTTTGTGCTCACGACTCACAAAACACCAAGCCGTTATAATTTTAAGTTTATTCTACGGTGCTACGAGCGTAGCGCCTAAAGCGTAGCTCGAAGCTAATGCGCGACTGACGGCTCGTAGAAGCTGAACTGTTGCGCGCGCAACGTCGTCCCTCACTCCACATGAACCCAATATCAATCCACAATTCTTTTATACCATTTCAAATTTATCCACAACAACCAATTTGGTATTATCCCAACTCATATTTCCTAAGTTTTGACACATTTGATTTATCTTTTCAATGTCTGATTTATTCATGTTAAAATTTCGGCTAGTGATTTTTCATTCTGAGTGTTCATCAGTTGTTTTTGGTTATTGAGATATAATATCTTTTGAAAAAAAAAATAAGTCCTTTTCACGATACTATCAATGATAATAAAATAGTTACGGTTATATCTACTGACACTAAAGATCTTAATATCCAGTAACGTGTTTGGATTTCTGATTGGAACATTTATTTATCAATATTATGAAAGTGTTGTCTTGTCCAAATAATATTAATCCCTTTCCCAATGCTATTAGTGATAATAATCACGGGTAATAAAATATCCCATGACATTGAAGTCCTTAATATTACAGCCTTTAGTTATTAAAAATAAACCCCCTTTACATGAAGTAATAACGTGAAATGTTTTATTGCAAAATTTATTCTTTGTTCACGTACGCGAAGTGGCTTCGCAACGAGAATAAAAGAGTTCGTTCGGGTCACAACGATAAAACGTACAATGCAATTCTCATTGTATTCCTACTCTACTAGTGGAGTTATAATACTTAGCTGTCTACATGTGGTTTCGAATTGTTTATAGTTCAGTAATAAGTATCTGCATGCCTTAAAAGCATCTATCTCTGATTGCATAAATTAACATTGTGAAATACGATAATATGCAACGATAGGCGTCTAAATATAGCGACATCGCGGAAAAAGACGATAATTTCGATCTTTATAGTATAAGTAAAAAGGTATTAGTTTGAGTCAAGTATAACTAACCATTATTCCACTTTTTTGGAATGGTTCCGAAATAAAAAGTAAAAAAATGGAGGCATAACACAAAAATCCATGACGGTGAGAAAGCATTGAAAAAAAATCTAAATTATTATTAACGATTACATTGTAGGTAGGAATATCTCATTTTGTGGTTAAATAGATTAAAAAAAATCATTACATGTATGGAAACAATTGAGAGAATATCAAAGTTGAAAATAATGAGTATAATAATAACAAAACTTAATAATGAACCATCATATAGTAGCAGTTTTTGTCGCCATAACAATATCCAATAGTACTTGTACTGTATGTGTCTATAAAAAGAGAGCATCGTTTATAGAAAATGTGGTCGCGTTCAATTTATTATACTTCAATAAAAACCAACCACTAGAAAAACGCACACGTTAGTGAAGAGTACACTAGAAATGAACACACTTTTGTTAGAGTAGACTCTTTATCCACGATGTTATTCATATTTGGTGAAATTAGGTTAGCAAAGGTTTTTAAAAGAAAATCAAGTGGGTTAAAATTTGAGTACTGGATTATATTCTTATAACCTAAATAAATATTAATCAATATTAATTACGTAACTAAAATGGAAAAAAAAAAATTCTTTTGATAGACGTAACGTCAATGGTTTACAGTATTTGCAAGAAATAGCAAACAGATTGCCTGTACCGTCTAAGGAAAATTAAATTCACGAGTGGACAACTTCTCTTTGCATAATATAGGATTAATAGCCAAGATTAATATTACAGCTAACTATCAGGTCAATCCCACTCCACATTTAATAAATTAAAATTAAAAATTAAAAAAAAAATACGGTACATCTTTTAATAAATAATTTTTCAGGTAAATTAAAATTAGGTGGATAACATTGGCTACGTGTATAAAACGTATCAAGTGATCCTAAATGCAGTTAGTCTATATTTAGAACTACTTTTATGAAATATATTTACATAATTGAATAGACTGCTATTTATAACGGACTAATAAAATGACCTCGCCTTTTCCTCTTTTTTCTCTTATTCATTCTAACAAAAGTATAATATTATTCAAAGGCAAAAGTAGTAATATGATATACTAAATAAGAAGACATGAAATATTCATATTAGTAATTTACACTTTATCACAATAAGTTACATTGTTTTATTTGAATTTGTTGTGGTTTTTTCTAAGTTGGTTTATGGTAGGAGTTTTTCGAATCCGCCTGGCTAACTACCACCCTCAATGTACATTTGCTGCTATAACAGCATTGCTGTGGGCGAGCACATTTCATCGTCTACGTCAGTGTCACTTAGCGCCAATTGAAAAAAAGTGTTAACTATAGTCCACAGTACCTTAAATGTAACTACAATGTTTTTTACATTGTAAACTTTATATCATTTTTTGATTTGCAATCATGTTTACTCTATTGTACTCTGCTCTTCTAATCATATATATGACATGACTTTTATGGGATATTTGTTAAAATTTGTTTTATTTTTTTTTATTTGAAAACGGACGGTGAAGATAAAATTTCAACGCCGACAATGGCTTCTCGGAACTTTATATTTATGGAACAAACTAGATGGCAGAATATTAAAAGGTTCTCGGTAAAGCAGCAATTTCATTTAATACGATGTCCTCGTTGAAAATCGAATATTATTATACCTTCGTAAAATATTAAAACTCATCGAGTACAATTTAATGACTTTTGGAATATTTTCCGTGATACAGATCAAAGTAGGCTTCACAATATTATATGAGTTTATGTGAAATTTTTAGCGATATTAGGTTTGACGAAGAGGGTAATAAGCATTTAAAAATAACTAATATTATTTTCCAAGCATTAAAATGAACTGGGAATCGGAACGAAACGTAATCTTAATGGCATTATTTGAGATCAATCAATAGAAAAGATAGCAATGCTATGTAGTCTTAGAACGAATTTTACATTCCGATGATGTCAAAGGTATCGTAATAATAGATAAGTTAATTCGACAGTTTATAAATATTACGCATTGTAGACATAATGACATGACAAATAATAGCTTAAGAAATAGCTATGCTTTTATCCCTCACGCAAGATTAAAAAGTCTAATTAGTGTCTATTAAAAATTCTCATCCGCTCATTTAAAACCAGTGGTAAATTTTATTATGCTGTATTTATAAATATAACATATTGATGTTACATTATCGACAGAGCAAAAAATGAGGTCATAACTTAATGAAGGGAGGAGCCACTAGTATGAATCAGAAAACTTGAAACTCTAGTGACGTTTTTTGTTCATAATCCTCCGGTTCATTCAAACTACCATACGGGCCGATCGAAGCCTGAATGCGCGCGCATTTCTCGCAACATTTCTACGTCAGCCTTCAAACTAAGAGAGTGGGGGAGAGCGAGCGAGTGTTAAGTTCTGCAAATACTTATAATGGCAAAGGTACGTCACAAAATTAATAAGTTTGCAAATCGAACGCACGACTTGGAGTTTTGTATTATTCTTTAATTTCCCGTCATTAACGAGCTTCCACAGTTATTTGTTTTTTGGTCTATATTATAATATATTAATAAATTATAAAAGTTATACACTTGTTAAATCTTAGGTGCTACGGCTACTATTAAAAATATGCCAATATTATGAATGTATAAAACCTCTACATAATAAGAGAGTATAAAAACAAGTTGAGCTCTGTTGTATAGACTTTTCAAAGTAATACACCATTTTCTATTGATAATACAAAAAATAAAACTACATTCAAATAGAAAATTTCAAGACCTTTTATCCCTTGCAATGTTTTAGGTACTCTTTAAGCATTAACCTAGATAACGATAGCTTCTTAATATATACTATTCAACTTTTCGTATCTAAATTTGAATAGATGTTTTCTCTTTTAGTTTATAATAAATGTAAATAGACAATAAAATCGGACGGTATTATAATTACGCCGCTTTTTAACACTGTAAATAAAATTGAAATTATAGACAGCAAATAGATACGGCAGAAAATATAAACGGGAAATGACAATGATTAAGATCCATCATCATTGTCATTTGCCGTAAAATGCAACAGTGATAGGTCTTCCGCCGAGATAGATACTCCATGTTAATTAATGTCTTTCGTGTAGGGAAGGTTTCCTGAATTAGTACTTCACAATGGTGTGTTTTTTCGTATTAAAAATAATTTAATAACGATGAACTCCATTATAGTAGTATGGTTTAAAATTGCTGCATATGTTTTTAAAAACACTGATATCGATTACAGGTATAAAATGTATTTCAGCTACGACATTCTATTTCCATAAACATATTAACATTACACAATAAGACTCGTTATACATTGAAAGTACTTGGTTGAGAAATTTTTTATAATTTTTGTTCAGTCTATTTAAAACAAAAGACGTTAGAGTTTTTTTTATATTTCTTTATACTAGCGTTTCGAGATCTAGTCATAGTGAGTTTATTCATGTACTCATCTCGTTATTTTGATAAAAATGCAGACAAAAATCACTGCATCAAAGCGGTGCCAGTTGATTGACACAATGCAGAGAGGTGGTGCTTCATGGCTGATGCATTGCGGATATTATGTACAAACACAGTAAAAAGTCTCTTTAAATCAAATTATAAGGCGCAAAAAGGCCAAGCTAATAAACAAAATATTACACAGTATTTGTATCCAAAGGAAATTTAGACGTTTAAGTATATAGGAATGGGTATTATGCTTTGCGTTAAAACAAATTATTCATGTAACGCGTAAAATAAAAAATAACAACTCAAAAATAGCTTAATATATCAATTGATACAAGTTTCTATTATAATAACTCTAAAAAAAGATTTTTCTCGGTAAGGTTAAAATAGCAATTCGGTAGACCATATGACGAAGTTCTTTTGAACTTAAGGAGAAATTATGAAAAATTCATGTGTAAAAGTTCACACATTGCAAAATAAACTTTATTGTACACAAAGGCATAGTTAAGATTGGATGTAAAGCGAACTAACCCCTTCAAGGGACACTTGAGTGTGCGTATGAGCGTAGAGGGGTAAAATTTCGTATTCTGTTAGTCTACCGTCCCCCCAATTACAACCGTAATAACGTTGACACACAGTTATCGTGCGAGTCATTAAAAGGTAATGTTTTGGAGATTTGTGTGCATATAAAGTTAATTTAATGATAAGCCACGTAAAGATATAAGTGACACTTGGACATTTGCTGTATTTGACGGGCAATGAGAGGACTCTATCAATGTTCCATTTGTATGCACGCGCAGGATCGACGCTTTTGGTAGTATGATCAGCATATAAATTTCAAAGCGATAGAAAAATTAGCAGAAACTACACAGAATTAAGCATTGATAAAAAAACATCGCGTCGGGGAACAGTTCAATTTTTTTTTTCGTTTTTATGTCACGTCTGCATGGTTGTTCATTATTAACAAGTGCTTTTGACCTGAAAGCTTTTTAAGGGGACTTTTCAGATGAATTATGAAATGTTTGCTGGTAAAAAAAATGATCATAATCGGACCACTAGTTAAAAAGTTATTCTTACCCAAAAAGGAAAAAATAGGCATCGAATTCATAACCTCTTTTCGTCCGTTAAAAAATCCAACGCTAAACCATTTGGAGTACAGTGGTTTTTAAAATATCCTACTATTTTAACGCACCGTAGAACTATTTGATTCCCACCTATATATAACTATAATAAGTAAAATAAAATATTTGTATTTTTTCCTGTTTTTATACCATAGTATATCCTAAATAATAAATATACCCTAGTTTTGTTCAATTTCAACGATTTAAAATTTCTGTGCAACTATAGTATTTTTATATTCTAAAAGTCTGTACCTCAAAAGGTATGGGCGCTCTGTTCGTCATGATACCTTCGCTTAAAGAGGTGCCGCGCCGTTAATTTGCTTATAACATACTGTCATGATTTGACAGAAACGTATCATAGGTGCAGAATATATTGGCATTCGTCGATCAGATAGTCATAAGATAGATACCAAATAGAAATTAAAATAGAAATAGAAAAATTTGTATTATTTTATTACCGTGTAATATTTATGTACATATCATAGATACAGATTTGTTGCAATGTCTGATTATTGCGGAGTGAACAGTGTAGTTAATAATAATAAACGGATACTGTTTCCCCTGAGATTAATTCTTGAGTCTAATTAATTTGAGACTAAGTCTTGAGGTTTTGCGTACAAGTTTGTTTTTGTAAAATGCTAGTAACAAAACGGAGCAATCGTTATTAAAAATAAGGATATAATGAAGTCCTTTGCTCGTTATTAAAAATAAGGATATAATGAACATTTGCGGAACAAAGAATTCATTTAATTTTTCTTTTTGAATAATTGATTATTAAATTCTGTTCCAAAAGTCATTATTTTGAATATCAATTAAACTAATTGATGCGCTTTTAAATAGCTGAACACGGAAGGTCACTGAAAGGACATGAATAATAGACATCTGTTGCATTTTCTTTCATTCATTGCTTCATTGACTATTTTACTTTCTTATAAGTCTGGTAATTTGATCTTCTCTTGTTACAATTATTTAATTGCGGATGTTCGTGTTACACAATTTAATCACGCAACACAACTGTTCATAACTTTCACCACGATGACCACTACATCAGTGACCATAAAAATACTTAAAATCAAGAGCTTCTCGCTAGCTTCAATTTTGTTCGTACAGTATCTAAAATATTTTGACCAGACACATCAACATTATTTATTCTAATTTTATTGTTCAAAATCTTTGATGTAGAAAATCTTGTATATAAACCGGAGTTAATATTCAATGGAATTCTCAGCCGGTCTACCTTAGGGTTGAGCAATTATTATTACTTTTCCTTATTTTCCTTTATGGAGACATTACTTACATAGAAATAGGCTAATTGATT
>DWQX01006573.1:0-11181 GCA_018245475.1 Pharmacophagus antenor | reverse complement strand
CTCCTTACGGGTTATGACCCCCTCGGCGAAGGAGGACACGGCCCCCCAGACCCTCTCGTCGCGGATCATGGCGTCCACGACCCGCGGAATTTGGTTGTTTCCTGTCTTATCTACATCCCCTAATTTTTTACAAATTTTATCATCCCTCCATCTTTGTTAAAATGTCTAAAAACTCCGAAAAATAGCCTAAAATTTTAGTTTAACAGTACTCACCTTTTTTCCGTGGTTTTTTCGCCCGGTTTTGTGCCCCAGTCGGTGTGTCTAGCCACCCCGCATATCCCTACAGTATTTTTACACCCCTAAACTCGAAAAATCGTAAAAAATTCGGTTCCCGCCTTCCCTTTGTCCATCACTTAGGTGGTTTTTCTTTCCGCCAAAAAATATTTTTGTTTAGAAATTTTTTTTAAATAGCCATTAGTTTTCTACATACATACCCATACATACCCATATATTTAGTCTGCAATATTATTAGAATTTAACAATCCGTTGTATTTTTAAATTTCATTTTAAAATTCTTAGTCAGTCAAAATGCACCGGAGCCCAATTAAAAACACCATTGGCGGTGCGATGAAACCAATTGGTATCTCAACAGAAGAATTAGATTACATCGAAGTAGTCGAAGCTAAAATTGAACCTGGCAAGTACGTAGATCAGCTGACAGAAGCTCGAGCATGCGTACAAAAAGCCAGGAAAAATCTCCGAAACTCCTAAAATATCAAGACCGAAATCAAGGAAGAGGTCTGGAGCGCAATAGACAGGTTATACGAGTTGATTAGAGATGCCGAACATAATACCAACTCATCACAGTACAGGAAGCAACAACAGCAATAACACATAGACCTAGTCTTAGATAAAACAACCGAAATTTCAAACAATAATATAGACAGAAGAACTGGAGAAAAGACTCATGGAAAAATTGGAAGAAAACGGCAGAATAGTTAAAATAGGCAGAAAGGAAATAGTAAAACTTAAAAAGAATTGAAAATAGAAAAAATTACTTACGCAAATGTAGTAGCAGAGCCATCGAAGAGACCGCGAACCAAAGCAGCAGCTGTTCACTCGGTAGCGATTACGACGGTGGATAATACAGACACTCGAGACCAACTAATTGAGAAAATAAGAAATGCAATAGATGCCAATGGATAAGGAGCTAAAATAGACAGATTAAGGTTAGCCAAAGACTGAAAGGTAATTATATAGGATTCAGCTAGAAGAAGATTTGGAAGGGGTCAAGGAAAAATTAAAGAAAGAAAATAAATACTTAAAGAAGGAATTAAAAATAAAGATCCCTTTATAGTTTTAAAAGATGTAATGCAGTATAACACCGTCGAGGACATTATCAAAGCATTGAGAGCGCAAAATAAGCAACTTTTCAGTAACATAACACCAGAAACAGACAGGATAGAAATAAAATATAGGAAGAAAACCAGAAAATCTATAATCGCTCATGTGGTGCTGAGAGCGTCCCCACAAATTTGGTACAGCTTTACTGATGAGGAAGTGGTGCATGCCGACCTTCAATGGGTTAATGTGGAAGACCAGTCACCCCTAATCGAAATGCCTGGGCTACGGGCATACCAAATGGCTGTGCACAGAAACAGCTGATGCCTGTACCCACTGCGGCGGCAAGCACCTAAAGGTCGACTGCCCAAACCGAGCAGTAGAGCCCAAATGCTGCAACTGTGAGAAAGCAAAACATCATCACAAAGATCATAATGTCTTTAGTACAGACTGCCCAGTCCGAAGAAAATGGGAGACCTTGGCAAGATCTACTATAGCATATTGCTAAGATTCTTCCAAGATCATCGGACACCATCTCAATAGTAGAGACGGATTCCAAAAAAAAAAATTCGCGCAATAATAATCAACAAAGGAAGCAAAAAATATATAGATTCACATCATCACCAAATACCAAAAGTACAATACAAAAATAACAATACAAGACAAAACAGGTTTAAAATAGACTAAGGAATATATATAAGTTGATTGTAAACAAACGAACAAGAAAAATATTTAAGATGCAAACAAATAGCAGAAATAATGAAAAGTAGAAATAAAGATTATTAGTAAAATAATGTAGATAGCACATAAATAGCACATAAGGGCTCCGACTTACCCATGTCGGAGGACAACTGGAACCATTGGGAAATAAACATATCTCAATGGAAAACAAAAAAAAAACATCATCCGCGAACCGAAGGTGTGAAAAGTATTCACCATTAACATTGATGATTCGCTCTTTCTAGTCCAGCGTTTTGACACGTCTTCCAGCGCAGACGTAAACAGTTTCGGGGATATGACGTCACCCTGTCACACTCTCTGCAGCTGGATCTACTTACATAGCTGGCCATGGATGCGATCTGTCATCATCGCGGCGTCATACAAGCATTTCAGCACCTGGATATAGCTGTGGTCTACTTGGTATCGCTGTAAAGATTCCAGAACAGACCAGATCTCGATACAATCGAAGGCTTTTTGATAATCCACAAAGGCCATACACAACGGCAAATTATACTCAGTGGTTTTCTGTATAATCTGCCGATGGGTACGGATGTGGTCCACAGTACTGTAGCCTTTACGAAACCTAGCCTGTTCCCGAGGCTGGTAGTCATCAAGCCTATAGAAGAGACGATTCGTGATAACACTTGAAAATACCTTATAAATATAGCACAGGAGTGTGATCGGTCTATAGTTCTTTAGCACGATTTTGTCACCTTTCTTAAAGAACAGGACAACCACGCTACTGTGCCATACCAATGGTGTGGTTCCGTTATGTAGGGCGGTATTAAACAGGTGCTGTAGTACTTTCAGAACTGGATTTCCTCCAGCTTTCAGCAGTTCTGTTGTAATACCATCCTCACCGAGAGCCCTACCATTTTTTAGTTGTTCAAGACCTATTCTAATCTCTTCTTGGCTGATGTCGGGGATATCCTCCGTGTAGTATCGAGTTAGTGGAGCTCGGCTATCAGTCGTGCGATCAGTAGATAAGGATGAAAGTGCATGAGCAGCGTAAAGTTTGCTATAAAAGCTCTCCACTTCAGCACAGATGTCGAGCCTCGAAGATACAATGCGACCATCCTCCCGCCGGAGCCTCGACAGGCGAGATGTTCCAAAGGTTAGGTACAGACCTTTAAGCCTTTGTTACGTTCTATCGCAACTTTAATGCAAAATGCATTAAAGTTGCGATAATACCATCATATCGACCGCCTAATCTTTTTATTTAGTGCTGCGTATTCCGTCGAAGCTCTTGCGGACGACGGTACCTCAAGTCATCTTCTCGTGAGGGCCAGGGTCTCAGCGGTAAGCCTAGTTTCAGAAATTTTACTCTGCATCCAAAAATGTGTACTGCCTACCTCGCGTAATGTTGCTGTTAAGCGCTCCGATGTCTCATCCATGTCCGCAGTAGTCCCCAGCAAATTGAATCGGTTTTGAATTGCTAGTTGAAACTTAATCGAAACATGCATGATTTGGGGACAAGTTGGACGCAAAGTTGGCCGCATCATTCGAATCTTTTCGAGCTTGTAATTGATATTTAAGGTGGCTCGATTTGTCTGTGGTCGCTACCGGTACTGAACCTATTGACCGCCGAGTCATCCATAAATATACGCTTTTTATCCGTGATGATGAAGTCAATTTCGTTCCTAGTCACTTTATCGGGGCTCTGCCAGGTCCATCTTCGTTTGGGTCTCTTTTTGAAGAACAAGATCATCAAATAGAGGCCTTCCATGTTCAAGAAATTGATCAGCATTTGTCCCCTGTGATTTCTTGACTCCAAGCCATACCGTCCGATTCATTCATCCGAGAATTCATCTCCTTCTAGTAATTTTCAAAAAAATGTACACAAAACAAAAATTTTTTTGGTCGACTCTTTTATTATTTCAAGTTTTAGAGAGTTAAAGTTTACTAAAGCAATTTCAATTAGAATATTTCTCTATAAGAGAATACATACTTTATTTTACTACATGACGTTAAAACCTACAATAAAAAATTTAAAACCAAAGTGTTAATGGTATCCCCACATAAAATGTACATTTTATATTATACCTTCATAGATTTCTCCATGTGGTAGTAATATTTACATTTTAACAATATTGCACGGGTTATCTATGAAAATTCGACTTAATAACCCCTATAAAGCTATTAAAGCCGAGCATGCATTCACGCGATGTTGTCAAGATCTCTCCAAATTAGACTTTATGTAGGTATGTTCGTTTCCATATTATATTTGCATTTGACATTTGTCGGGTGTCGCGCTAAGCCAGGCGACCTTGAACAATGACATTTTGGAGAAGGGATTTGGAGATCTGTCGACAAACACTAAAACTGCTGTCGCGTAAACATATGACTATTTCTCATTACAGTTTTAATTATACATTAAATTACTATTTATTTTAAGTATTTGCGTCAGCATTTTATGAACATTTTAACATCTATTATTCTTATTAGATTCATAAAATCCCGCAGATCTTCTGTTAGATATATTAATCGTTAAATATTAATAATAAAATGATTTGTTTATTATATCGCAGTGTAAAGTTACTTAACCACGGTAATAATTTAAAACTTATTAAATTAGTAGTAGCTGTCTAAATAATGAAAACGTCAATACGTCGATTCAGAGGTAAGTCAGACAGAAACATTTTCAAGCGATAATACTATTTTTCTGAGTTGTTACAATAAAAAATCCAATATCGAAATTATCTTCATTAGTTAACTATGCTACAAGATGACTTTTACCTTTGGATCGGCGATATAGGCATTCCTTTAGGTATTGAAAATTAGGAATAAATAAAAAAATAGCTTCAAAGTTAAAGTTGAAATTAATTTATTTAATCAAAATAAGCGACCATGTAACAGAGACGTGCTTGCAGGCTAAGCCCTAGCGTATATATACGTATCTAAGTAAAAAATATTAATATGTGAGGTAATTTTGCCATTATTTCATCTTTACAGTCGTGTTCCACTTTGTAGCAATTATGATTTATGTCATTTAATGGAGTATATTGCTTAAATGGAGTATTCCGATCTTTAGGACTTGTATGGGAGTACTGCCACTACCAGCTAGCACTTTTTGACGTCAAATAATTTAATTTACAACCAGCACCCCTATTCGCCCACCCTTCACCACTTCCTATGTGCTCTAGCAGGGAAGAAGAAACAGCGCAAAAAACTCCCCTGCAACACACTGTCTCTTAGAGTTTAAAAACAATAAAATTAATACCATGTAGAAGAACAATGTTCAGAGAAAGCAAATTAATTTTTTTTACCGTAGAGTTAGAAAAATAACAATGACACGATTAGCAGATCAATCAGTCACAACTCTTCATCTTTTATATTCAATTTCGTTTTTTCTTTAACGTTATACTAGTAGCAGTAGTGCCCAAAAGCGTTCTCGTAGATTCGTCTGAAAGGTTCAGGCACAAATTAATCGGTGTTCTTCCAAGCTTTGATGCCGATGTAAGTAGAATACCATATTAAGACACTATTTCCTTTCCCTTTCTCTTCTCTTTCTTTACACTACTTACATTTATTGTATCTGATTACGTTAGCATTTGTGATAAGTTTTCGATTGTACTTTATATACTTGTGATATAAGTGTAAAATGAAGACTTATGACAGAGATTTAATGATACAATTAAAACTTAAGATTTAATGTTCATCCAATTGATATACTCATGAAAAGTTATCATTTAAGTTAATAATGTCTTGCCACAACATTGGGTAACGTCAACCACTCTCGCAAGCGAGACGAAGGTCCTCGTCAAATATACAGACATATTAAATTTTCATCGTATTACAAAACCTAATAGGATCAAATCATTCACTCAACAAGAAATCCTTGAAAAACATACAATTCTGAAATAGATGTTTCAAAATACCACTAAGAGACAACACGCATAATTATGACTTTTATGCTGATTGGATACGTTTACATTTTTACATAGCTGTTCTAGTAGTAACTTTTTAATTTTTTTAAATTGGTGTAATAAACATTGTAAGGTAACACCAAACTCGCCTATGAAGTATATAATTATTACTGTATTAAAAGTTACAAAGCGTATTAACACACTCTCTGCTACGTGGGGCGTATACAGCCAACGCTGAAATTCCATTTGAAAAAGATTTAATCACTCGTTTTCTAAAACAATTACTTTAAGCCTTATATAATTATATACAATTTTATACCATATTGCAATTGAGTTAAATAGTTAAATACTTGTACTGAATAAGTGATTGACAAATATCTATATGCGTCTTACTAAAGCGCAAAGGAAAAATATTCAAAAAACGCCCTGGCGGAGTACTAGTTAATCTTTCTTGTTGTCAACGTATCTGCATCTCGCGACTTTATCTAGACAAACCTCATTTATTTATTTAATGTTCGCATCGTTTTATGTCCTTCGCATCCTGTTATTAACTTAAGCTTAACTGTAAAGTGACTATCAGCTACAAATATTTAATCGAATATTTAAATGTACGGAACACTGCATTAATAAAGGTGTGCCAAAAATTTGACCGCCATACCATACGCAACCGATCTTTGTGATCGAGTTGCTTTTTTTCTTTGTTTTAATATTATTTTTAAATCCGGCAACGGTCTAACATGCTGTGAACAGTGAGCGCGCATCAACGAAAATGGCGCCACGGAACAGCTTCGTAATTATTCGACCAGTTTTCGGCAATTTTTTTAATCAGTCCTCCGCGATTTGGAGGACATGGCATCGATTTGATAGTTCTGCTCGTCTCCGCTATAACGCCTCGTGACGTGAATGAATAGGCGCTAATTTGATTCTCAGTTTAGTTTCTGTGATTGTGCGTTCGAGACGTGTGTTGGCGCCTCGGCTACGTATTATATCTTACTTTTTAATATTTCAGTGTAGCAATACCTTACATTGCAATCAGGTATGTTTTTAAATTGAAGCGCAAATTTTTTATTACTTATTAAACTTTTTTAAACGATCTACGAACTTGGTACACACTTATTTATCAAGGTGGTATTCGCATTCTATTCTATCATTTCATAATTTATTCGAATGATAAGAATAATTGAGAGTCAAGTTGCAGTTTTAATTACGTACTTTTCCATTCTTATATTGTATGTATTATATTAAAAGTAAAATAGTGCAATAAGATCCTAATCTTTGTAAAACTAAAAGCAATACGAAGTTTTTAGAGAATTATTGAAATCTTTTGGGCGTATTTAATATTCGATTAAAATATAATCATCCAATTAAAAACTTTTATCACAATATTAATGGGCTAGTTACAATTATAATTTAACCCTGACAAAAAGAGAGGGTTATAAGTTTAACTCGTTCTGTCTATATTAGAGACATCTTAACTTTGATCAAATGTTATAATGTTAAACATTAGCTTAATGATCAAAATACTCTCTCTCTCTATTAACCCGATATAAAAAGTTCAGTTACAGGATAGCAATTTGTTGAGTAATCTATAATTACAGCTGAGGCCTTTTAAAATCTGAATTCGCCACAACAACCACGCAGTGCATTTGAATTGGTAATTATATTAAGGCTGAATTAATAAAAATTAGATGTTCTATCATATCTTATATCTTACTGATGTGTAAACTGAGGAAAAGTAAATAAATTCCTTAACTTTTTGTTTTACCGACGTGAAAAGACTATTGATTTATAATTAGTTAAGACATTTTGTTATGCAAATTAGTGGGAAGTAGATGTACTCGTAAGTCCTACCTCTTTAAATAATAAATAATATACACTTACATCAATATCTAACGTTTTTGACACTGTAAAATCGCATGAATTCAGTATATTGAATATAAAACCTCATTAGACGTTAAGTTTACGCCCATATAGGTTTATTTCACTAATTCAACTTATTTCATCCAAAGCAACATCGGCTGAAATGTAGGTCTATTGCTTTATTTAGCATAAATATACTAATTGATTCAAATGGATTTCCAACAAATTAAGCACGATGCCAACTGGCTGTTTATTTAAATTTCAGTGCAATAAGTAACCGCGTTAACAACAATCACGTGGTTGGAATATAATAAGCTTTATTTTAAACACCAAATACGAAACTCTACCATTTAACGATCCTTTGTTAACACGAGGCAATACTGCTGAACTGAGTTGTGCTATTTTGGATCCTATTTCATAATTTAAAACAATTTTCATTTTAGTATTTAAAAGTAACGATCTTTATAACGGAGCTCGTTTCAATAAATACTTTTAACAGTATAACCTTGGTAATTATAACTTATTGCCAAACGACTACTAATATCTGCCTCTGTGGCGCAATGGTTAAATGCTTGCACGGTAGTCCCAGGTTCGATTTCGCTACTTGTGTGGCTCTGTAATTGAATCTCGATAGTAACGAAGTTTTTTCTAACTCGCCTGGCTAGGTACCACCCTCAGTATTAATTAATTCTGGGCGACCACGCCAACGCCACGACAACCATCTACGATCTCATTATCACAACGTCTTCGTTGATAAAAAACATATTCTAATCGGAAAGGTCTATAACAATATTTTGATTCAATATCGATAATAGATATAATTATCAGGCAAAATCTTTACTTGACACAGTTATAATTCAAATTATAATAGCTTTAATGCGTATTTTGCTTAATTACTTATATTAGTATTCAACCATCATCATCATCATCATTATTAGCTTATGTCAGTCCACTGCTGGACATAGGCCTTCCCCAATTCCACCATATGCGGTCCTTTGCTTCCCTCAACCAGCTTCCCGCCGTCCTGAATAAATCGTCAGTTCATCTGGTGGGAGGGCGACCTATAATCCTTCGTCCTATGCGCGGCCTCCACTCCTAAGCTTTCCTCCCCCATCTGCCATGTGTATAGTAAGTTGGCAGATGTGGCCGGCCCACTCCCACTTCCACTTGCTGACTTTAAGAGCTATATCGACCACTTTTGTTCTCTGTCGAATTTCTGCGTTTCGGATCTTATCCCTTAGAGAAACACCGAGCATAGCTCTTGCTATCGCAAGCTGCTATCTTAAGTCGGTGGACTAGCCCATCGGTCAGAGACCAAGTTTCCGCTCCGTAGGAGATCTTTTATCATGGATACATTAAAATAATATCTTGTAATACTTGGCAATAAGCATGCATCTTGGTCAACCCAAACCAATGACAATATTTAAAACAATGATTGCTATTGCCTTAATTGTTGTTATGTTACGATCGTTTATACGAGAAAATTAAGTAAGGTGATTGCCAAAAAATCCTTATAATGGATGTCCTTATCGGATTTATTTTGTTACACTAGATTTTATAGCTAATTTTTAATGATTGTTAAGGATAAATGTCAAAAACAATTTAAACTTTACGACAGAAATTAATATGATAATTCTCGAGGTTAAAATAGAAATAAAATATTTGTACTTCAACCTAACTTATGCATGTCTAAAACCATCAGTATTTTTAGCCCACGACGTGAATATACACGCATCTGAGAAAAATCAAAAATACGTGTTTAGAATGGAAAAAAACCTCGCGGACCTTGGCTTGTTACTATGATAGAAGAACATAACCAAACGACAAGACCTCTAGCATATTAAGTATCAAGATGAGAGACGTGGCTCAAACTATTTCGGTTATTAGAAAAATATGCTAATTTTATAATTTAGAATCCGACTTATAAAGCTTTTAATACTGTTGCAATGTGCTAATCATTTCAATTATAATTTATAACAATTCGTTAATGTTCGCTTACTTACGTAATATTAAGTAACAACATTTATTTAATAACTTCGATGTGCTTTAAGAAAATCCATCACTAAATACTTATTTTATTACAAAAATCTTTATCAAATTAAAATAAATAAGACAGTATATTTCATCCAAGGACTGTAATTTTAAATAAAAACCTTATGTTTCGTAAAATGGATAAAAAAACTCAATATTTAATGATCTATAATAAACAACATTCGCCCTAAAAAATATGTACCTATTTTTAGCGGTCAAGAAAATACTGTCGTTAGTTAGCGTACAACAATTTATATTTTCCACTTTTATGCACCTACATAAACAGATATTACCGACCTCATTCTTATTAAAAATTAACGTAAATTTTTCACTTAATATTTTCAGACAATAATTTGTTTATGAATTACAATATATCAGTAATACCTCAAAAATTCAATTTAGGTTTTTTTTTTAATTACTAGTTGTGCAAAGTATGAACAGAAATCTGTTGATACCGCACATGAATTTTACTTGGAACAGGAATAATATTATAAAGATATATATCTAAAATTTATGTTGCCATTTCTTGTCTCTTTTGGAATTTACAATCCAGATTTGATAATAAGGGAACAGACATAATGTACGTTCCAAATCTACATGTCCATCTGATAGCAGAAAAGCCACCACAAAAAAGTCAGTCATAATTAATTAAAATAACACGAGCCAGAGTCAGGTTGCAAATAAATAATTTCCATTATTCTATATTTTCCTCTGGACTTTATATATAATGGTATCGTTTATTAATTATATAGCTATATCTTTACCAAAGGATTTATTTCTGTCGTTTTTATACACGAGAACAAGAAAAGGATATACCACTGTGATACAAAACCTCTGTGATGACTATGGGCAATTTTTTAGTGGTTAGTTATTGTTTGTAATAAACCATAGCCCTCTGATTACGATATTCTCTTTCTGGTTTTTCTTAAATTCTCGTTTATAGCAGCGGTTACATTAATGGTAAAGATTGGATGTGCAATACTGAGTATGCATTATAATCTAATCCTTCTGTGATTGTTTATAAATGTTTACCCAGTAATTAAGCATTGTAGAGATTTATTTTAAGACTTAGACACATTTATGTCAGTCATTCAGTTTGCAGATGTACTTCCATAAAACGAAGACTATAAACCCCGTAACTCCAATCCGAGTGTTGAACGATTTCAACTCAGTAAGTAATTAAAAATAAACAAAAAAAGCTCTTGTTTAATTTTTAATGCTTTCATTACGCAGTGGTTAACCATTTGCCTTGTAGCACCGAGATCCCGGGTTCTATTTCGGGGCTATATAAGTAGTAGAGTGGGGATGACGGTAGTATTTTCCTAATCTGCCTAGTTAGCTACCGTTAATAAAATAAAACTATAACAAAATTAAAAAGTTAAAATTTCATACAATGTGCTATATACATATATATATATATATA
>DWQX01006572.1:0-11182 GCA_018245475.1 Pharmacophagus antenor | reverse complement strand
TATTTATTATATTAATTGCAATTATTTTTATTAACAAACACTCTGTTTCTTATTATCATATTATAATTAATAATTTAAACAGCTATTATGGCGGGCAACACAGATTACGTTATGGCGATCACAGCAGTGGTGGTGGGGATAGACTCGGGCAATAGGCAGTCGGTCTGGAGAAAGCGTGCGGAATAGAGCTGGGCCAGATTGGTATTTGATGCTCAAAATTACACGATAATATAAGTGAAGCGGATTAAATTTTCATACACGTGCCGGCAGAGTTTTACTATTTGAAACGGTAGGAGAGCGTTCATATGATGGTCCACTGCAGGATAAAAATGAATATTAAGTTCAACTCATGAGTGACACTACATTTATTTCTTGAGCACGACGAACAATTAAATATCCTCAGACGATCACCGTTCATTTGTTATCAAATGAAAGTTGCAATCATAAATGCTCTCCGTTCACTTCGGAGCGGCTGACGAAATTTTCAACAACACCCCATGTGCCGGTAAGTGAGCGCTGTCCGCGTATAAATAATTTATAAGCAATCAACTCACTTGGTCCCATTCGAGCCACTTGGATTGTTATTCCTCGCAATGTTATTCCAGCCAGCGTTTAATTCAATATTGGATTTTATAATTGGAACTCTTTAATCTAATCTGGAATGTGCGCATATATTTTTTTTAATAATACGATGAACTAATTACACGATACTTTGGAACGTGATGCAAAAAAAAGATATTAAAAATGAAAACATTGTTCGCTTCCTGGCTGGTAGGAAATAAAAAACGGCTTTAACATTAAAAAAAAAAAGAAACGGCGAGTACCGATCGTAGTTATACGGACGCGTCGAGTTCAATTATGAGCATAATAAAGGCAAACGGCGAAACAAGCGTCATAGGTTTCAAAACCCGGCTGCCAGTTCGTGGAAGCGATGCCTCGTTAATTTGTATTTGAAAATCGAACGGCGAGCGCTGACACCTGATGATGGGACGCCTTCAATTGAGGCGCTAATTGTGACGTTGTTGCGTGATTGTTACTCGTTAGGAAACACCGCGCGCAAGCCTCTCAATATTTAGACACGTTTTATGAACGCGTTAACGGCGGATGCTGTGGAGACGTTACCGACCGCATTGTCCACTAGAACATTTTCTACAGAAAAACATCGCGAAACATTTGCTATTTACGTTAGTTTTCACTAAACTAGCGACGTCGCTTACTCGCTGCTTTGGGTTTCTTATTTTTTTTTTCGTTTAATAATGAGAAAAATGTCCCTCGGGTGTGTGTACCAATTAAACAGTACATTGTCTAAGAGGTTAAAAAGTTACAATGTAATTTGAAACCCCCATTCCCGTAACACCTCCCTCCCCCCCTGGACGTAGGAGTAAGAGCGAGATTAAACTATAAGAAGTTGAGAAATTGGAAATGACTAGGCCCTCTTTACACATGACAGGTGGAACGAGTAAACAAACTCCCCGCCTGGAATTTCAAAAACCTTTTCTTAGCGCATACCTACACATCACAATGTACGTATGCTCCAAATTTTATCTCTTTGACTAATGTTAAGCTTCCAATGAGTAAAACGAACAGTACCTTCAATTTCGTATGTATAGGTGAGAAACGGTAACATTATTTTATTTTTCTTACATTATTCTTCCCCATAACAGGTGTACCGTCCGCTGCCCATAATGATCTCACGTTATTACGTATTTTACATACGAGAGTAAAGGTAATGCTCGGTGTTGAAATTCCTCTCTTGACTTTAACACATAAAATTGCGATATTTATTGAAGTAATTTAGATTCGTTCACTTAAACGATGCGCAAGTTACTCCACTAAACATATTGACCCTACGATCTATATGTTCGGCAGCTATATCATACGCTGAATGGTAACGGAGCAATATTTACGTAATAAATAATAATTATAATAGATGTACTTACAATCGCTTAGCGCAGTGATAAATGTAACGTTCCTTCATCTAGACCAGTGTTACCCGAAGGTGGGGCGTGGGCCCCACATGGGGGAAATTGTGTCATTTAAGTGGGTGAAATTGAGCGACAATATAAAAAAAAATTGCTAATACAACTCATTGCATTTTTTGGTTTTTATTTGTTTCTTTACTAGAGGGCATCGGATAAAAATTGCCAAGGTCGTGGGGACAAAGTGGGACATGCGACCGAGTAGGTTGGCAAACACCGATCCAGACCGTGTGCCGAACATTTTCTTATCAATATCATGTCTCACTTGATCGTTCGTCATAAGCAATGTTGACTTTCTTTGTGCGTATTTCAACTTCCGTCAACGAAAACTACTCGCTTATGAAGCTCGAGCATACGAGCACGTAGCAGCAGCAGCAGCAGCAATGCGACATTCAAACGAATTATTCCACTGGAATTAATAAATCATTATCGAGGTCTAAAAGCGAACATGAAAATAAAAAATAAATAAATTAAAAATCACGTTATGGTTCGATAACTTTTTTATATAGATTCGTATATAAGCGCCCTGCAGGCAAACCACTCCCCACGGCGACAGTCCTTGCAGTCTTGAACCGAAATGGTCACGCGCAGTGCGATTTCAAAGAGATATTCCACTAAGAACCGTTAGGCCATAGAATCAAATTCCTTAGATTGTCGCAAGGGGCTACGGTATGGGGTAATTCGAATAGGGCGTGATAAGGTTTCTCCAGGGTCGACAACGCGCTCGTGTTTCCTCTGACAATTGCAAGCTCACAGACTACGATAACCAGTCGCCGTCAGGCCGACCGTGAGCTCGTTAGCTACAAAAAAAAAAACCTATTTATCCGTAAAGAGTGCGTACGAAAGTAAAACCATTAACTTAGTAACCCAAGTATCAAGTGACACCAGCACTGTCAAATGAAAATTACGTAATGTAACCCGGTCTCACGGTGTCACCGAAAATATCGAGATAAAAATCGATTTCGGACGACACGAGTCGTTATCGTAAACATAGGCGCTAATTCAACCCGAAATTTACGTCACAAAACTCGCTTCCAGTAACCATATGTCGAGGAAAGTAACTCCGTAGTGTACGTTTTGAGGCGTAACGTCTTCATTTATTCCGTTCTAATCTTTCACATCGCGAGAATTATAATCGTACTTTTGTACTAACGACCCACTCCATTGACGTTCGCTTATACTTGGGGAAACGTTATTTTTTTTTTCAAAGTTAAACAACCGCGCCACAGATAAAACAATAAGAGAGTCGTTATTGTAGGCAGATATCGGCGCTGTTTGTTTTTCATTCAATTAGAGAGGTTAAGGTCAATTGAATATTTCTAGCGATTATTCAGTTGTTTATAGTTACAACACTATTTCTTTCACATTTTTAAATTAAGAACGTACTCTTTTGAACATTAAACTTTCTATTAATCCATTATATATACATATATTTATATGTATATATATACATACATAGGTATGAACTGAACTGTTGGATATGTAATACTGGTTGGCAGGTGTCATGTACTGTATTGTAGCTATAATTTAATATGTCATATATAAAAGAATTGATTGTCAATTATAGTAAAATAACTTATTGTATTTTTAATGCTTTATGGACTAACACTTGACATCGATTTCATCCGATGTTAAGTGACAATGAGGCCGTAAATGGAGCATGTTTGCTTGAAAGACTACTGGCTCTCACAAGTCTGACTGCTTCACCGCAACAATGCTGTTTTAGTGACAGATTGACATTTAGGTTGATGGCTAGCCAGGCGGGTTGGAAAAATCCTATATCATCCATAATATCTTATGTGGCTCAAACAAAAAGTTTTTCTAAGCCATCTTTAAAACACCGTTACCACCAGGAGTAGTAGCACCATCTTAAGGACATTATACCAGTGCTCTGGGAAACCAGTTTATTATTTATAATAATTTAACTATTCTATAAGAAATACCGAATACCAATTGTTATATTACCACTTACGTAATTGCAATTTTAAATTTATAATACACGCACACAGACACATTGTCTTAAAATACTTTAAAACTATTTTATAGATACCACAATACAAAAACTTTATGCTACTATAAACTGTAACACGTTTAAGATGTGAATCAAAATCGCGTATACAAAATATTAACAATTGACGCCTAAGTTGTCATAATGACAGTGACATAAAAACTTTATCTATCGAAATTAATGTCGTCAAATTTGTTCATTGGAAAAATAGCTCTATTATATAAGACATATAACCTATTTTCGTCTACTGCTCGTGAAATTTATAGTGCAATTATTTTTAATACGGCTTTTAATATGCTGTCACGAATGACAGTATGCGTTAGTTTAGCCAAAGTCGTAAATGATGTTAGAGACATGGCATTTACCATAAATTTAACAATATAAGACGCCTCACACAAGCTGATGAAACGGATGAATCCATTTTAATTACAAACATACCTTGTATATGTAGCTATCAATGATATATCGTCTAATTCTTTAATTCTTCGATATACGTCAAAAGGTCATCGTGTATTCATTACAGACTTAAAACTTCATGTTTACATTACAAAATGTACAATAAAATTCATTGATTACATCAATGTCACTGTCACGTGGACCTTTTAATCCACAGATAAAATATATAGCATGATATACTATCACCAAAACATTCACTCTTGTCAGCATTCGTAAAATAGTTATAAGAATCCAATTTCGGAAGAGTTCAAAACGAAACGGGCAATAAAGTGCTGAGGGAAATGAAATTAAAGTTTATGGCGACACATTTTCAACACTGGCTGGCGAGTTTATTAAATGACTTTTAGCGGGAAACGAGCGCTTTGAATCGATGTTTGGTTTTTTTTTATTTTATTTTAAGCACTATAATGCCAATCTCGATACGACCAATGATATTTTGTAACAGATTAAATATGATTATATTGATGTGTGAAAAAACTTATAAACGTTTTATTAGTGTTTTGACAAATAAAATTGGTCGTTATTATTTAATATAAAAACGTGCCTTTTACATGTCATAGATGAATATACCAATATATCCAACATCCCGTTTATAAATAAGCGTGTCCATTAATGTTTTTAAAATAAATCAGATTCCAAAGGCGGCGACGGGAAAAATAAAAGTAGGAACAAGGAAGACGTTAATCTCGACGATAAATCCGAATGATCACAGGCGAATCGATTTTGGTGGCGTCGTCGATTGTCTGAATCTTAATTATAATTAACGAGTTGAGTGATTGACCTCTTAATAACTTTATTCTCTCAATAAATCAAATTAATGAAACGAAACGGTTGAAATGTCTAGTCCACGAGCTCCTCATGGGTTACTAAAATAAACTTTAAAAATAAATAACCATTCCGAACGTAGTGAATCTAAAATTATAAGAATATAAAGACTATGTTGTCATTATTTTTTTTTATAGGAAGACCAGGCAAATGAGAGAGCGGTTCACCTGATGGAAAGTGAGCACCGTAGCCCGTAGACAGCCGCGACACTCGGAGAGTCGTAATTCCTTTGCCGACCTTTAAGGAAGGTCTACGCTCTTCACTTGAGGGCCCCTAAGTCGTATCGGTCCGGAAAACTTTTGAGCATTGGGAGTTTAATGGGACGCTTACATAGAACTACATTCCGTTCGAATGTTATTGGACAAGTCATTCCACTAAATCGCAACTTAATAAAGTTCGCAAATTACTGTTTAACGGTGGTGGTCAAGTGAAGGGGTGGGTGCTTATTTGGGCCGTAGCCATCGAAAAGGATTTACAATCCGTCTACATCCGTTTCGAAACGTCCTATTTAGACATTACGATTATACAAACTTCTTGGTGAGAGCAAAATAAAACCACCGTTAACTGTGAAACTGAATACACTTCGTATTGCTGTAAGCCAGGCCGGTTGTGCTGCTGCTGGGTGCAAAGTTTGCGCTGTTAGACTTCTCGACGACTATTACTGCTTCATAGAAACTGATTCACGAAACCGGTGCTCGGTGAGTTCTCTCACTGCATCTCTCAGGCCTGACGGCCTGGACTCTTATTTTACAGAATTGCGAACATAACATCGTCATCTACTCGATCGGTGGTGCCATCTGTTGTCACTAGGACACAGTCATCTCTTGTTGCTAGTAAACAATGCATTAAATTTATATAACCTCAACTTAATTTTGAATACGACAGTCTTTCGTACTTCTGTAACACCACTGCTCTCGTCTATTCATTTACAGCTTACATACACGGTCCAGGGTTCGATTTCAGAGTGATGTGAGTAGTTTTTTATACAGCCGCTTGGCCAGATTCCCTCAATATCTGCTGTCATAACATCATTGCTGAATCACGACAATCAAACGAGTGACATCCAGAGCCTTCTGAGCGAGCACGCTTAACCATCTACGGCCTCATATTCACTCAAAATCAAGTGAGAATTTAAGCATTGCCGATAAAAAAAAAATCGTTTTACATATATTCACTTGCAATTGGTCATTAAAAAAAACTGTCAATTAACAAAAAAAAAAAACAGAGAAGGAAATCAAAGCAAAGACTCTGTAACCGGACTGTAATTTGATACTTTATCTTAATTACATTGCGCCAGTGATCGCGCGTTCGTCTAATTAAATCCTGTCAATTTGATATTTGTAGTACGACGCGCGATCTGTCCGGGTGACGTTGAGGAAGCTGCGAATAACGAGACAGACATAATGTCACGAGAAACTGTTAGCATTTTGAAAATGCGAAACCGGTTTTCACTATACGCTCTAATGATATAATTTATATATACATATAATAATGATATAAAATAATAGATTAAATTTGCAAACAATATACGAATCGGTGAATTCAATCGATGAAGAGATAGCTGTCTGTTTGTCGTCTACCGAAACCTGATTCTTTAATTTGCGAAGTAAATATTCACATTGTTTTTTTCCTCTCGTTTCGTTCGTCCCCTAATCACTTAGTATAAATACTGTTAACTGACTTTAATCTTGGTATAACTTTATATGTCATATCAAAGCAAGATTAAGTGAAATACTAATACTTATATCTTTTGTTAGCAAAAAGCTAACACCTGTCTTCAATTTCACGTGATGTTAAGTGATGAAGAAGCCGCGGATTGTAGTATGTGCGTCCATAACTGCATACTGCGTTCGAGCAGTATTAGAGTCTGAGCGTTCTAGGACCTAATTGACACTTAACCCTTTTACCATACATAAAACATTCAACTGTCACATTTTTAAATTAAAAATATGTAAACAGTATAGACAGTTACATGGTCAAGTTTGTATATACTTCTGTAATTAATTTTCTATATATTTCTCCAACGAACTTTGTATAGATTTTATTTATAATCAATAGAATTTTATATAAATAATTTTTATTATTCAAGCGACAACTGACATTTGTCAAACGCTGTTCTTATTTAACGCTTAGGAACATGTGTATAGAATGGATCAACCTTTCTATGCAAATTAAATGACGGTGTGTTATAGTGATACCTTTCGGTCAAATTAAGACGTTTTGTTGTAAGCGCACTTCGGGCGCGGCACCTCGTTCAGCGGTAGTGTTAAAGGGTTAAAATAATATAAAGTAGAGGTTGTGCCAGTCGCCGATAGGAAGCTTGATTGAAATGTTTTCAGCCTTAATTAATAATAACAGTGGGTAATGCTTATTATTTAGTTAATAAATATTAAGATGCGTAATCGAATGTACAGCCCCACCGCGCCCACCGGCGCTACGTACGTACGCACGTGCCGCACACGTCCCGCAAGCACGCGCAGCCGCTGACCGTGCGACCCTTTCGAAACGAACTTTTTCAAGTTATTATAAAGTTTGCTTTCGCCTGCCCATCGTTCATAGAAACTTCAGTAACGAATAGACCAGACGTAAACGCGTTCATCTATTATTTTATTTATGTTCGAAGGCAGCAATACCTCTTATCTACACAACAGGAATGTTGATTGGAGATTGGAAAAAAAAAATGCGCATGTGAATTAATTTCCATTTATGTTTAAATCTGTTATTCTTTCCATATTTATCTCGGATACCGTGATTTTGTATGCACGTTTAGAAAATATATTATGTAGCCCGTTTTAGTGAATTCGTTAGTTTAAAAAGATAAACTAAACGCAAATTTAACATTTGATTGAAAAAGTAGTTACGGTGTGTAGCACTACAAAGCTATAGAGATTTACAGATATAAGTTCACACAGACACTCCGATTTTCTTGATCATGTAATTGAATAGAGCATTTATCTGTGAATAGGAAATGATATTTAAGCAGTTTTTAAATTTAATTAACTAATCTTTAACTGTGTAACGAAGTATAGAATCTTCCTCAGAAACACTCAATATAGACTGCTGCTTGTAGATGGAGAATTATTCTAATAGGATTGTAACACTTACAGCAACGGGCATAAAGTACATGTAAATAATAAATAAAATACACGTAGTGTAAAATGTAAAATTATTGCTGAACCGAGAATAATTAATTATTACTGAGAAAGGTTATCAAAATTTGTAGTACCTAAGATACATAATAGAAACTTAATAATAAAAGTTTCAACTGTCGACAGGTAGCCCTGAACTCAATAAAAATATTTTAAAAATCAAAACTCGGGCAGTTTCTCAACGAATTACGATAAGGTGTTTATATATGTTAGTACATGAGCGCGTGACGTCATCAAACATTAAAGTCTGCCGAGTTTAGTAAAATTAGCATATATTCGTATTATATTTTGGATCAATAAAAAATAGTTCTATATAGCTTATTCTATATACAGAACAAAACCATAATGAAGGAGACACTCGATGAGAAACAAGCCGGCGAGAGGAAAATTGTCCGGGCCCGGAGACATCCGCTAGTGGACTGGAACGAAGCTCGTAGACATGTTCACACCCTCCTCAGATGAGGAAACATTACGTAATTACCAACGACCTGCGGTAATTTGTGAAGCAATTACCGAACGAGACAATAAGGTGTATCTATGAACTAGGATAAATAAAGAAATAAGTTGTGTCTCCTCATTTAAGCGCGATGTATGAAAGTAGGAATTGGGTTGAGGTATGAAAAGGAAGACGAAAGGAAAGCGAGAAAAATTTGTATGAGTATGGAAGAAGAAGAAGGAAAGCGTGAACAATAAATAAGAAATTAAAAGAACTGTAATGTGTAGGCCCTGTCAAATCGCAACAGGGGTGAACGAGTATTTGAAAAAAAATTATGAACTAGGGCCTCCTGGCGATTACCGCACAAAGCATAATACTTTTTGAAATATCGCAAAAAGTTTATCCGAAAGACAATAGTAGAAAATAAGTAGAAATAATGAAATAAAAAAAAATTGAATATTGTAAATAGATAGAACGGAATCTAAAAATTAGATTTAAGAAATGAAAATCTAAAAATAGAAGTAGAGTAAGAAAATATGATAAAAAATTTAAAAATAAAAAACTCAGCTTTCCTCATTTAAGCGTGACGTGTGAAAGAAGGAAATTGAATGTGGTATGGAAGACAATGGAAAAATATGAAAATGAGAATTAGGAACGGAAGAAGAAGCAAGATTAAATTATAAGAAAGTCAGAAAAGTGAATATGACTAGGCCCTGTATAGGCATAACAGGGGGAACGAGATAAAAAAAACTGAACTGGTATTTATGACATGTCAACCTCTTACTACACTGGACACATGTCTCTATCGCGATGTACTCATTTCAAACTCAAAAAATATAGCGCCATCTATTAAATTAAAGTGAAAACTCTGATTTATTTATTACCTAATGTATCACCTATAACTATATTTATAAATATATACATATAAAATTCAAACTTCTGCCGAACTGACTGACTGACTGACCTATATCAAGGCACAGTCTTAACTGTCGTTCATAGACATTATAAATTAGAGAATGCATTCTTTATGACGTGTAGGTATCCACTAAGTAAAGGTTTTACGAAATCCCTCCCGTTATTAGTCCAAATGAAACATTCTTCGAGTCGATTTACTCAAAATACAGTTCATATCATTTTAAGTCACTGTACTTTTTATAAATATAAATTAATGGATCATTACACACACACTCGTAGTACTAAGGGGCAATAGTAGTATGGGTTATCAGAGACCGATATACGTACGTAAATATTTTAGAATAAATACTTAAAAGATTGATAAACAACCAAGACGTAGAACGAGCACAAATGTTCGTCACATAAATGTTTGTCCTAAGCGGGAATTGAACCGGCCACCCCTGGTGTTGGTGGTGAGAATTACTACCAATACGCCAACGGGCCAATCAAATCCTGTATTTTGGTTTACTTTAAAAAAAATTATATTTAGTAAAATGTAGTTACATTTTTTTTTAAATAATAATATAAAATAAAAATACTGAAGGGGAATTAATCTTAACAGTTTGCCGACTGGTAGCCGATTTTTAGGCTTTTCTTCGTCGCCGCTCGCCCACGGTCAGCTCGTTATTCTGGCTTTTGTAGCTGACGCCCATTGAGAGACAAACCTTCGGACGATTATTCAGTTCCTTAACTTTACACGTTCATTCAAATTCGAATGAAAAAAAAAGAGAACCTGTGCGGTAAAGTTCATCGAGAAAAAAACAACAATATGTGAGAATTTCTCTTTCGTCACGGTCGATAATGTATTAATATGAAATAAATAAATTACCACGTTAAATTAAATAATAAGCCAATTAAATAGAAAACATATTCCACTATTCTTTCCGAAGCAATGAGATCGTTTATTATCTAACTAGAGCGCTTTCATCCCTGGTTAGATCCAGACTCACGTGTTCAGGTGACGGATTCTTGAACGCACTCCAATTGGGACGCTATGACTATCCATTCGCTGTAACGGATAAAATATGACACTCGCGAAAGCGCATACGAGACAGAGCAGTGCTTCACCGCTTACATCGTAACACGGAGTTCCAAGATTCTATTACCGAGCCACATTGGTAGTGAAGTCTGGATGGTGGTGGGGTCGATCCCGGCGCGTTAGCTACCACCACGACAGTCAGCCTGCCTCCATAACAGCATTGCTTTCTTCGAGTAATCGTACAAGTGAGGGTGCAGTTTACGCAATCGCGCTTCTCAACATCTACCGACTCAATGTCACTTAACATTATGTTAAGTAACAATGAAGCTAAACAATACAAGAGGTCAATGAGGTAAAGTGTTACATCATTGCTGATAACATATATATATATATATA
>DWQX01006571.1:0-11183 GCA_018245475.1 Pharmacophagus antenor | reverse complement strand
ACACTAAATAAGCAGACACGTGGGGTGGCTCTCCTAAAGAGAGCTTTGATAATGTGCGATAGTAATAAAATCATCTAATTATTTTTTTTAAACGATTACAGGCTAAGAATTGGCCTCGATTTCTCCTAATGTTATATGACAATGATGCCTTAGATAGGTATTTTCGCTCTGAATACATGTCGCTTTCATGTGTACAAATGCCGGTATACAGCAAACCTATAAAAGCGACAGATTGACATTGAGGGCGGTAGTTAGCCAGGCGAGTTCGAAAAACCCTACTACCATACAAACTCCACATCTGTCGCCCGGGAATCGAACCCTGGACCACAACGTTACAAGGCAATCCGGTAATCAACTGCGCCACGGAGGCAGTGAGAAATTAACATTACGTGCACTCTACACTATAATACATTTAAAGATCATTGTTCCAGAACTACCTGAGAAGCCGAAGATATTCGATGAGAGAGACAGAGAGATATTAGGAGTAGCAGGGCCATACGTTGAAGATACAAACCTGAAGCTCACCTGTGTTGTAAGTGGAGGTAAAACTGTTAAATACATCGTTATTTCTAGTACTCTTTTTTTTAATTATTATCAACATATTTTAAAGCTCGAGAACGTTCGACTAAAGTAACTGATCCCGTGTGATACCCACTTTTCATAGATGTTGATCATTTGGTCATTTTCTTTATAAAAATCTTCAATGATAAACTGATGTATAAATTTTATGTTATTTTTTTTTAATTTCTTTACTTATAATAACTTTCAGCAAAATACGAATCTAATATTGCTCGAATTCAAAGATAGAAAATTTTACTATTTTAATCGATATTTTTTATTTTTAAAAAGCGATAACAAATTGAAGCGAAAAGTACTCTAAAGTGAAACTAAAATCCAGTTTTTAATTGAAATATAGCTTGCAGAAGTTAATGATATACTTAAAATAACGATAGACTAATGAAGGGGTAATGGAGTAATGAGATACGACTCACAAATTAAGCTTAATTTATTTTGTAGTTGGGTTACACTATCAAGAAAAGTTGATTCTAAGATATATATCTTAGCTTACAGTAATATGGAGAGAACAAGGTAAAAAAACTCTGATTGTTTAAACCAAGTTTGATAATGTTACCTACATTTGCCGATAATTCTAATTTATGATGAAAATCTGAATAACTAAATTTATTAAAATATTATGTGATCCTTATTCCGACACAGTATTTATTTTAATTATTCCATTATGTTTAAAAGAATTAAGTGAAGTTAACAATAAATAAGTGAGAAACAATTACTCTTAAGAACATGAAATCTTGTATTTTATGAGAAAATAATTCGTAGCAATATTTTAACACTTTTAAATGTAGAATATTGTATGATATAACAAATAAATGTGACGATACATTTTTGTTTATAATCGTAGCTATCATAAAAGGGTGCGTCTAAATGGAATCAACTTAAACAAGCGCGCGGTAACAAATTTACCTTTATCCGCAGGTAAACCGATGCCGCGCCTGCGATGGTGGAGAGACGATAAAGTAATTGCGACATTAGCTCCGGTGGAAGACGGGTCGCGTCTCAGCTTGCTCGAACTGAAGATACCGAAATTAAAGCGGGAGTATTTCGAAGCGGTGTACACTTGTACCGCTGATAATACAGCTCTAGTGCCCCCTCTAAGGGCAAACGTACAGATACAGCTACACCGTGAGTACCTCGTAAAATGTTTTCGCATCGCTATACCCTTACATTTGAACCCTTCCTTATTCATATACAGCAAATTTACCGAATATAAATTACGTTTCACATCTATAAACGGGCGCGGTATATCTCGAAACGTGCCACTTTCACTCGTAACTCATGCGCAGTTATAATTAAAATACATGACTAATGTAAACTTCGTCTAATTAAAGGAATAATAACTCGAACGGAAGATCGCTTGACTGAGACAGGAATGAAGGTGAAATGTCGTCAATAGAACGTTTTACAACCGTGCCGTCAAATGGCGTGACGTAAATAAATGATAGGCCGTCCATTTAATCATAACGGTTATCCTGATATGATTAAGAATGACATTAGGAAATTTATAGACTTTCGTTTCTTATTTAAACGAACATTTTCAAGTTATAATCTGAATAAAGTATAGAATTTATCAGTAAAAATCTTATAAAATAATTATACTCTTAGATACTAACAGGTACGAAAAGAAACTGACTAATTATTTTATCACATTACAGTTTTAATCTATTTTCGTGTCGTTTAAGTATTGGCTATGTATCTCTTAAAGTACTGTGCTATATTCTCTATGGTATAAAATTTGTTGATTAAAAAAAATGTATGACATCGCAAAAGTTGTAAATGTTACCATAACACCACTTCACAATTCCGTATGTGTTTTTATAAAAAAAAAACCGCCTAGTAACAAAGGCTCGTACTCAGTTGCAGCGAAACGGAATCCGGGAAAATCCCGGCGATTAACCCAGATCAAACGGCATGCTTGTCCGCGCTGCAGATTATCTCAGATATGACGGCGGACTACTGGATTCTTTTGTGTCCCTTTTTTTTTTTCACCGACACGTCTGAACCGCCATCATTAGTTTTTATTTGTGCGGCTTCATTGTCCTACAATAACACCAACGTTATGCAAGGAAAAAAATACACAGGAAATTATTCTCCATTATCGTAATAATATTATTCGGCCCATAATGCATAGTACGCCTGACCCGGTAATTCAACTTTCCTAAAGTTTTGTGGATGGCGGTAACAATTTGCGCGGCTAATGGAATAAAATTAGGTCCTCATTTTTTTCTTAATGTTCGGGGTTTTAATTCTCTGAACGTGGCTTTGTTTCGTTACTGGTTACGTAATTATATGCTGCGGTAAAAACGGTCATTGTTGTCTATAACATAGGGAATCCCCTAATCGTATAGTTCAAACAGCACGGGTGACATAATGTTATATCAATTTATTTCAAAGAGCTGTGTAAATTATGTTTTTTTACACAAAATTTACTGGTTCTTAGTAGCACATAATTTTCGATACAAGAATAATTTTATTGCGACTCCATTAATTTTCCATTCACTTTATTGATATTCTCTGAACAAGTGACATATAATGAGATTAAACATGTAGTTTAACTGTAGTTAAACATTTAATTTTATCATGTAATAAAATACCGATTGATCGTGTATAATTTTTTATATTTCTTTGATTACTAAAATTAGTACTATTTTTTTATGTTGTCACCTTATTGGGTACACGTCACCATGGTTGTGCAGTATATTAACCTTTCCATCGATCGCTATATAGACTTTTATATACATAGATAAAATAGATATACGCCCAGAGTCGTGCCTACACAGCACGCCCAAACACTTAAACAGACATCTTTATTTTATCGGCAATAACACTTAACCTCTATTTCTTCCGATGTTAAGTGACAGTTAGCCTGTAGATGGTGAATTTTGTACGTCCATAATATTTCTGACTCTCAAATTTTAAACTGCAAAGAACACAGCAATGCTGTTAAGGCGGCAGATTGACATTGATGGTGATAACTAGATTAGACAAGGCGGGTTCGTAAAGCCCTAATACCATACAAACTCCGTTACACTTGCGGTACGAGATTTGAATCCGGGAACTCCACATTAGAAGGCAAACGGTGAACCAGTGCTCCTCTAAGACTACCCTACAACAAGTACATAATGAAAGTTACTTTTGCCTTTTCTTATTTTCTCTTATATCTCACGTATCACGACGCTGTAACGCTTGTGTAATATTAATTTTAGTTCACGAAATTCCTTTATTATATCACAAATTTTTCGGCTCTTATGAATATACCACTACTGCATACATACCACGGATGATTAATAAAATATTGATAGTATTTTTTCCATGCAGTGCGACCACTCCTAGTAGAAATCCTGGCAAGAGAGCAGCCATTATCGGTCGGTCAAGAAGCCGAGCTTGCGTGCAGAGCCGTCGGAGCTAGGCCGCCAGCAATTATAAGCTGGTGGTTGGATGATAAGGAAATCGTTGTTACTGAACCTCAGAAAGTAAGTACACTCATCTATACAAATGAAGCCTTACATTCTTTCATCTTATATTCAAATTAAATGCTATCGCAATTGTTAGAAACGCAATGGTTTTTTATGTTTAAAAATTTAATTATATAATTTTTTTTCGGATTGCTCATAAATTATTTATAACAATTATTTATTTAATGTAAGGGTATTGCTTAATAAACGCACTGAGCGTATTTGCCTGTTCTATGTTGTAAAACCCCTTGTTCTGTGATACAATTCGTTTGATTAAAATAAACTGTTTATTTCACGCAAACAGTCTTGTTTCTTTAATTGTTCGCCCCAGATTAGATTTGGATCGGATACAGCAATGCTCGTTAGATATTTAAGTTATAACAAAGTGTGGTAGCTTAGGAACTTGTATTCCTTTACAAATGAAATGAATTTTATTTTCAAAGTGCGCCTTGATACATTTCAATCCGGTTGATGATTCCATTTCTTTATAATTGCACTCACGACGTGCAACCGGCGTTGAATGGGTTAAGATATTTCGTAATACGCGCCAAATGTTTCTGTCCTATTCGCAGAACTCGGACGACTTGAACGAAACAATATCATTTCTGCGATGGACTCCACGAATGGAAAACGACGGGCACGTTCTCACCTGTCGGGCGTCTCACTCGAAACTGGAACACACCACTATTGAGACCACCATGTCACTCAACTTGCATTGTAAGATTTTTCTCTCTCCTCGCACAAATAAAACATAAGTCGCCTCGCTCGTGTCTATTTCTTTTTTATTTCTCATTGTTTTTCTAATGAACGCTCGTCGCATAATGTTTGTTTTGTGACGCCGGTAGTTTCGCCCTTATTTAAAACTTTTATTTCTATTTCTCTTTTTCAAAAAGATCACAATCGACTTTTTAAAAATGGAATCAACGTTCCGTATAAAATAGAAGCTGTTACATAGTGTCGAGATTAATATTTAAGCTGACAACTTTTAATTTCTTGTGTGTTAATATTTTTTTTTATTAACCTTTTTATAGAGACATTGTCATGGGTATATAGAGTTAAAATTAAATTTGGAAATATTTTTGCCGGAAAACAAATTACGATTTCATAGTTTAAAGGTCGCTTATTGTAGTGAAATCGGAAAACTTGTTTCATGCCATCTTTTTAGGCACAAAGATTATTTGAAAACAGATAAAAATGTATTGTGGAAGAAAAACTATATATATATAAATTGTGAAAACATATTCCATTAGTCCAACTTGTCCATCCAAAACGAAACAATGAATAGAAATCAGCGACTTAACATTGAAACACATAATTAACCCGTTAATCTGGTTTGACGACTATATTCGTTAGTCATAAAACACTACGTTCCGTGACAAAGAGAGATCTTCAATTGTATATTGTACCGAGTTATATAAACATTATCAAGAAAAGTTATACATTTTAATTATTATTGGAGTACATTGCAAATACATCTGATAAATCTGTTTTATAATTTTCGAATTTTTCGAATAATTTCCGCGAATCGAACCCGGGACTACCGCTTTACAAGGCAAGCGGATAATCCGATGCGCCACGGAGGCAGTCAAAATATGTTTGACTGGAGTTGTGTACAAATTTCGGTACAGATGTCCCGATCGTTGTTTTGCAATTGGGATCCAAACTCAATCCGAACGACATAGAAGAAGGTGACGACGTGTACTTCGAGTGCGTGGTACGAGCGAACCCGCCCGCTTACAAAGTAGTTTGGGAGCATAACGTGAGTAAAATAGCTTTGACACGAGTTTCGTGCATGTAGAACAAATGAACTTTGCACCACTGCCTCGCCAGTTCACAGTCACTTTTAAGCTATATATGATTATGAACGCCGTGTACACGTAGACGAAACATGTACGAGTAAATTGGCATGTTGTTTCACTCACATGGGGATGTTGTAAATAATTATCACGAAACTAAATTAATTCGAAATTTAAATGTGGTCTTAAAATGTAATTTCTAAGTTGAATTTATATTTATTATGTATTCATTTTTTAATATTACAGCTATAATTTTTATTTGTACATTTCTAACCTCATTTATTCTTAAAGCCGAATAATTTATGGGAGTTAATTCGAAATAAAAAAAAAGTAATTGTAGAATATTTTTTGAATTTACACCAAATGTTTCATTTACGAAAAATTATTTGCGTATTAAACGAAACTGTATAAATGAGTATTCTGCACCTGTAATATAAATTCAAAATCTTTAAACTTAAGGCTAATTAACTCATGGAATTATTCCGAAATTAAAAAATAAGATCTTCAGGTTTTAATTTTAAAATAATATTTCATTAAATTTTATATTACTTGCGTATTATATTTATTACATTAATTAAAAAAATTATACATGTTACAAATATGTAGTAAATTAGAATTAGGTGTGTGGAATCTTTAATTTTTTTAATTTATGTCTACACAACCATAATATGTATACAAAATCCACTTATTGCTAAAATGCTTATGCGTTTATATTAGAGAGCATATATATTTTTTTTATATAAATCCACAAAGATTTCTGTGCTGTCGTTGAATTTTGGTTGAATTAATGATATTATTAATTTCAATATTTTTACTAGAGCACGTCGTCACAATATGCTAGCAATTAATATGCATGTTCACCGATTTATGATAGTAGTGTGACAGTACGAAGCGTTACCACAACTTTTTTTTTTTTAATTAAATACCCGTAGACGTTAATTTAGCAAAAGAAATTCAGAACTGCCGTGATTCTGCATCTTTCAAATTGACTTTTAAATTGTGGGCTTTATGCGAGCTCGTTAAAAAGGAGCCCATTAAAAATAATCTTTCGTTTCCAGGGTCAAGTAATGACGCACAATCAGCGCGCTGGCGTCATAGCGGGCTCGGCCCATTTGGCCCTGCAAGGAGTTTCGCGGGAACAGGCCGGGCGTTACGTCTGCACTGCCTCGAATGTAGAGGGAGACGGCAGATCGCCACCAGTAAACCTCTTAGTCATATGTAAGCTTCAAACTCCATACATTGAAATAAAAAAAAAAAAACATTTTTAAATCGATAAATATCAAAATTGTACTTTTCCGTTACAAAATGATTTCTTGGTATTTTTATTAAGGTTTAGTTAATTAATTCATTTGATCAAAATTGCTCTTAAATAATCACGATTAGAAGGACCATTCTGATATCTTTATGTTCAAATAGCACATGCAACAAATATCACACGATATATTTAAGTTAATATAAAATAAAATTTAAAGTGTACCTTCTAAACAATAATATCTAAATTACATCCAGAGAAGTAAATTACGAATAGATTATAATTTATTGCAATGAAAATTCTTTTATTGAGTAACCGAACAAACTAAAGCGTATTAAAATTCGTTAACGTAGTTTTAATGCTCTGAATGCTTGGACACGAGGATAAAGGAGTTCAATTATTTTAACACGTTCGGTTTTGGGGTTTAATGTTACAAATGGAACAATCCCATCGCGTTATTGCAATATTGGCGATGATTGATTTTCGGCCCGATGTAGTTTCCGCAATGCTAAAACAGGTATTGTATCGATGAGCGCACGACGCGATGCACGCTGGACGTGGATTCAATTTTAGCTATTGATGGCTCCACGCCTCCGTTGTAGCCACCGGTGGCCGATAAAGGGTTCTGATTTACGCACACATAAACACCTTACACGCTCGCATAGATCATCAGTTAGATGTTATACATTAAAAAAATATTTACTAATGTTAACACTTTACCGACCGGCCGTCGATTAATCGACTTTTGATCATTCTGTTAGATTTGGTTAGGTTAGATTGTACAAGTAGTAAAAAAAAATAAAGCGGAACAGGTTTCGCTCGTAAATGCTGCATACACAAAAGCGACTGTTTCGAGCGTTATCATGATTTAAAAAAATTAAACAATTGTTATATGAAAATTTAAAAAATATTTTTATATGGGTTATGGTATACTTTACGCAAATACCAAACTGCATACATTAAATAAATATTATTTAGCACTAATATAATTAAAATAAGACGTTTTATTAAATTTTGTAAGCCGAAACCAAGCCGGTGTCTCGGACGATATGCGTTTGAGCGGATGGGCACGGGAGTATGGATGTTGCCGGTCGGTGAAGTGTTAATAATTTGAAGTGACGTCAAAAACTCGCATGTGTATAACCAAAGGCATCTTGTCCAACGATACTTTTTAAACCCGCCTGGTCAGCTACTGCTCTCAATGTCAATCTGCCGCTGCAACAGCTTCGCTGTATTCCGTCGCTCATATATTTTGTACGCGGAATATTCTGGGCGAACATGCTTCACTATTTATGTATTCATTTTCACACAACATCAGGTGAAATCAACATCAAACGTTAGACAATTATGTGACAAAAAAAAATAATTCAAAATAGAACCGCTTTTGGGAATGTGATGCGAGGTCGAAAAATATACGACGTATTAAAAATCTTTTTTGTCGTTAATTAAAAATAAGATAAAAAATTCTATCGCGGTGTTCAAGTCACTTTATATGTTATTGTATATATATATCATTTCTAAAATTATTATTACTTAAAAAGTTGTATATTATTTAAAATATCAAATATCCCCCTTTTAAATTTTTCACAACTACAATTAATGTTTCGTAAGCTGAAATAACTTGAACATTTAACGCTCGCTAGTTAAAATGTGTTTTTCGTGCAAACAAATAGGAAAAGTGAAGTAAATGCTTTGTCGGAGTTTCCTTATTGTGTTAGACCTCTGTTTTGTTTCCGTCGTTTGCTTCTCGTCCCGTCTTAAAAAAGTCTTTCAAGATAAAATATATCTGTTGTTTTCATAAATCTAGTATACTTGTACCTCTTTAATACGTTTTCATTTTTCTTTAAGTTTCGCAAAAAAGCTTTGTATAGTTTACATATAGAATGTACTAACATCGTTTTGTTATTATTTTTTCGATCATATTCTACATTTTTGTCGGAAATGTGACATTATCATAAAAAATTGGATGTTTTAAAATGTTGATTTACATTATTATTAACATATCTATCATGTTTACTTAATAATTAACTTATATTTTTTTCTTTTCTTCTTTGATTATTTTACATCCATCTATTCTCATCCGTGGATTAGACTGGCTGTAAATTCTGTTTGGCAATACGTCGGCTTGCAATGCGAAATATTGTGAATGAATCTTTATTTAAAAAATAAATAACTATGTATTTGTATATAGGAAGTATTATCTTAAATAAGGAAATATAGGAACTATTAGCTGTAAAGAAGCACGTCACAACACTATAAATACGCACCCAACGCTGTAAGGGCTCAATTTATTACAACTAAGACGCCTCATTGAACACAACGGTGTACCTTCAACTACTTTCCAGAACAACAAATGGAGAACTGTAAAAAGTTTCTTGAAAATAATCTTTCGCGAAGCTTTTTTATTGGCAATTTAACTTTTAGAAATTCACTATGTATTAAATTTAATCATGGATATATTACTATTTACACCATAATGGGTCAATGACTATGAAAAGATTTACATATAAATATGTTAACATATCTCCAAAGAGAGGTTAATATTTTACCATCACCAGACATTTAATTTATTTTACAAAAGAAACAACATTTTCGCATTTGCTCAATTTCTATTTTGAGCTTATTGAAAACAACAAAGTGAAATAATATTCTTTATTATTTAATGTCTATTATGAAATGTAAAACATTGGCAAATTATATTAAAAAAATGGTGAATTAAAAAGATAATCTAACGCTGATGAATAAAGAGCGTTATAATTTATGTGAACGTTTATTTATATTAAAAGCATATACTTATTAAGTCTGTGAATTAAAAATTACTGTAATTGTTTTATGAAATAATTTAATAACTGAACTCTCTCCTCAATGTTCAAAATACTTTATACGTATAGCGGGAAAGTGTTTTTATTAATTTGGTATAACAGCTACACTCTTCTATTCCCTCGCTAACCACGCGAACACGGACGCTGCTAGCGGCTTGTACGTAATTGAATAACTCCAACAGATAAGCCTGTGTGTAAGAACACGAAGACGACTGTTGTGGGTGTGGCGATCAACGAGGCGGCAGCGGTCACGTGTGCTGTTGATGCCTTTCCCGCGCCAAAGAATTTCCAATGGACGCTAAATAACACGATAGGAATGGTCGAAGTGGACCCGGTGAGACGTTTTAATATTAATTAAGTTATTAATAATCGAAAAAAAAAATTGTTATGACTTTAGTATTCTATCCATATAAGATATTCTCTTCAAAACTCCGATGTAACTTTTTATCAAAGCGCTACTTTACACCTTCGACGTAAAACAGGCGAAAAGTTTTTTATCAACCATTATTTCTACAACAGAAAAATTACGCCAGTACATTAGCATTCTATCCTTTTATGATATTCTCACCATCCGCCTGTTATAACTTTTGAATAAAATTGTACTTTATAAATGTCACGTTTCCTGAACAACGTTTGCATAAAATTAGTAAACTATTTAATTCCAAATTTAGTCAGTAATTGTAATGTTTCTCAAACTATTTCACGTCAGAAGAGACTTAAATAATTTGATTTAATCAACAATCAGTTGTATGATTTCGTTATTTAATCATTTAATAAGCGAGTTAGATGAAACCGATGTTTACTATTGATAGTTTATTCATATAAAATAAAGTTGCTCTGCGGACAGGTAGTAACGTAATGACCTTGTCATTAACTAAGTTTCTGCTTTCAAAGAAATTAAAGATCGGATTGGGGAAATCGTTTTAATTGTAGCCCTGTCTGTTCCAAAAGGGAAAATTTACGGTGAACAACGCCGGGAGTTCAGTTCTATCGTACACGCCGAGCGCGGACACGGACTACGGCACGCTCGCTTGCAAGGCCACCAACCTCGCCGGGCAGCAAATTGAACCTTGCAGATACACGCTGCTCCCGGCCGTCAAACCCGATCCGCCGTCTAATTGCTCTACGTTAAACTTGACCGATGATTCGGCGGAACTTCGCTGTGTTGCCGGTATTTATTGTTACAATTCCTATTTTGATCCGTTCGTTCGTACACGTATATATATAAACTCTCCGCGAGTCTCGAAGTTTGTTTCGTGATAAGTTTAGACATTTCCATTGA
>DWQX01006570.1:0-11183 GCA_018245475.1 Pharmacophagus antenor | reverse complement strand
TATATATATATATATGTTTATGTTTATGTATGTCGATATATTAATAAGTATAATATTTTGCGGTTACCCAATAAGTGATACATAAACAAAGCCGATAGCATTTTTTCCTTATCCGCAACGAAATTACATATAATATATATCTCAGAAAGTTAACGTTATTATATTTAATCAAGAATTAAAGAACTTTTTTTTTTAATTGATTTGATTTCGATATATCGTCGTCACGAAAAAAATTGTGAAAAATGTTTTATGTCAGCATCACTCAATTTTTCCTCGACGCCTACAACGTCTTTCCTTTGTTTTATTCCTAAGCTCTTAAGGTTAAGTACAAATACGTACAACAAACAACTTTTGCCCAAGTAAACAGTTTGAAAGCAAATTACGGCGCATCTGTTCACACATTGAGAGCAAACAGCTGTGCCGAGGGCGGTCTTTTCATCCAGAATGAACTGAACGACCACACCTCTCGTCTCATACGGAAATACAATATCATCAACGAAATTGGTGAGACCTCTGCGGTTCTTTTTAAAATGGACACCGTTTTGAATGTATCCTTTCCAATGTCCGTGAAAAGTCGAGCGACGGCCACAGACCTCCAGTTTTCTTTCTTTTTTTTTGTTTAGTTTTCGTTTAATACCACAGTTTATTTTATTTCTGGCTCATGAGAACATACTTAATTGTGATATGACTTTTGAAACGCCACAAAAAAGCCACATGACTTCTTACCAACACAATATAAATTAATATGAATAATAGATTTGTCACTTTGTTAGTGAGATGAAATCAACACCAGGTTCGCGGGATGCGTCATTTTGACGAAACAATTCACTAGTCTACCGAAATTCTTATCAACATTTTTTGCGTCCGGTTTTTTTTTTTTCGATTTTCTGACAATATTGCTTCATACTTTTCGTAAATAACAGAAAATATAAGAATTTAATAATTTACGAAATTGTCACATAGTCGAAGAGGAGACCTTGAAAAAATACATGTAAATCGAGTATTAATAATTCTGTAACACAATAACGTTTCGTGTAATTGTATTACTGGTAACTGCTTTTTGTGGTAGAAGATCGACTAAGTAGATGATCTCGCCGGACTTATTTCTACTAGCTTGTCCAGAAATTACTGTTACTTCATGTTTAAATGCGTCGTAGGCAGAGGATTTGTAGCAGAACGAAGTCTAGTATTGCATTAATGCGATGAAAACTTGGCTGTCCCCGTGGGCAGTGATTTATTGCTTACTTTATAATATGGAGGTCCCGGGTTCTATAGCTGGTCCACATGGGCAGTGCTGATTGGTGTTAAAGTTTTTTCGAATCCGCCTAACTACCACCCTTAATATCAATCTGCCGCTGTCATAGCATCGTTGTGCCACCTGTCATATACGTGAGAGCAAGAATACTCTAGGCGAGCACGTTTTACAATCTCAGGCAGTGTTTCCCAACCTATTTGGTCCCATATCCCACTCTGTCCTCTCGACCTTAGCAAATTTTATCATGCCCCCAAAAACAAATGAAAAGTTAAAAGGCACTGATCCCACCCCCTTCCCCTAAATTATAGAATTGCCCCACCTTGGGAAACACTGATCTTAGGTATCGTTGTATCTTCACACCATGTGGAATAAAAGTCAGACGTTAACCCGTTGCCGATACAAATAAAAAATACAAAGTGGTACTGTATAAAGATACCAGCTAGGATCATATTGTTATGGGCCTGCACATTCTGCCCGTACATCATACATTTTGGTTTCTTACCGTTTTGTTGAATAAAAATAAAGAATACCGAATTCCCACTATAATAATATTAAAATGCATAATATAAATTATGCATTATTTTTAATTAATTATAATTTATACAAAATATTAGTTTTATAAAATGTTAATTAAACACGTGCACGTTTGATAAATCCAAAAATAATTATGAAGTGATTAGGTTAAAAAATCTTCGATTTTTATTCAAATACAAGTTGTAAAAAATTATATATTTGTAAATACGAACTCAATTCAAATATAGTCAAAGTATATTTAGAAATTACCTGTTAACAATTAAATGTACTACTAAAAATGGTTCGTATGAACCACAATTAATATAAATAAACAAAGTTGAAACCGCACAATCAAAAATCACAGATAACAATGTATGATTGACTATCAGGGCAGGACATGACAATTTGTACAACCAAATAGATTATGAAAGCTGATCTCGTTACCAAATGGTTCCCATTCAGGAAGTAGTTGAAAGATAAATCGTAACAGATCCCGAATAAGATCGACAAGAAGTATTTAATGCCGCCATAATTTAATATTTATAAACATTGCCTCTGAATGATTCGCCCGGGAAAAGTGACGTATTTAATAATATTAGTGGAGGTTCATTGTTTTTTTATCGGCAATGAACTAACACTTGAGCTCTATTCTATGTCACATGATGTTAAATGACTATGACGCCGTACATGGTAAAGCCCGCTCGCCCAGAATAATCTATCTCATACATATATGACTGCGACAATTGTGGTGGATTAACATTGAGTGTGGTAGTTAACCAAGCGGGTTCGAATAACCCAACACTATTCAGTCTCCACTATTCACATAGTAAAGGAATCGAACCCGGTGTTTTCGGTAAATCAATACGCCACCGAGACAATTATTAACTGTGTTTCCTTATTTTTGAACCATTTATTGATTGCCTCGATATTAACTAGAAAAAAAAAACACAAAAAAACTCATTACTCAAGATATCTTATTCTATTATTAAATCCAAAAGGCTATTTAGATTATCTGTGAAACGTTTATTACAAAACTATATTTGAATCTATTCTTATATGTGGGTTAGCCCACGCGCTGTATAGATCTTTGTCAGTAACCTCGGGTAACAGTCGAACGAAAATGATAATATCAACATGATTAATTCAGTTTGACCTTGACCTCCATATGATATAAAACGCGGAAATTGTTCGATAACATGGAGTACAATAGAGCTTCCTACATCCGTAATGACTCTGACTTGTCAATACCGTGGATAGCTTTCTTCCAACTGTCCGTGCAGCTTGACCTTTACTTACGCGGAAAAAAAACAAATGACTAAAGGAACAATCTAATTCAGCCTTGCGCCGAATGTAGACAATACAATTACCAAAAAGTGTCGCTATGATAAATAATTTCAATGCCGCACAACTTGTAAGCATAGCATAAAATTCTATGTGTATATATTTATAGTATACATTAAATATTTTGATATAAATTATTGCAATTATTGCAATTGTTTAAGAAAAATATTATAATTTTGGGCAAAATTTCATAGCTACTAATAAATAATTATTAATAATGTTATTATAAACATTAACCAGGCTATATTATCTAATATTTATTTTTGAACAAATACAAAATTATACGGTAGTTTTGTCTGATAAAATTATTTTACTTTTTAACAACAATGTGAGAAACAAAAACGATGTGAAATAGGGTATACGTCATACTAAAAATAAAAAGCTTAAAACTTCCAATTAAACTATACGTATTAATTGATCAAATTATTGTATTTTCTGTGAATTATTATTTCTATTTAAAAAGTTCTTATGTTCTATTTTTAAAATATGTTTTTATGTTCTATTTTAAAAACACAACAGCTTACGTGTTGAAGCAGCGAAATTATTATAATTTTGTTTAGATTTAATCCAATCACCCTGTCACTGTCCGCTAAAATATTTACCTTGTTAAATTTATATACAAATTTTATTTTTATAATCCGTTAATACGCTTAAGCACCGCCGTCAACAATGGCATTCCCCGAAAACGCATGCGCAAATTAAGATTCGATTCACGCATTGTCTTTACAACCGCGCCCAATGTCAATTCTTAACGGATTTTGACTTATCCGCCTTTGTCTTACGTGGAAAATTGAATTTTAAATCTAAGACGAAAAGCCTGTTTTTACTCTGCGTTTAGTTTCAAAGCGATGATTAGGTTTTTACAGACACATCTTTATTTGTGTTACTGGGTAAAGGGCAGACGTGCCGATTATGTACAAACGGTATCTTGTTACTGCAGTCGTAATTCTATCGTAAAAATTTGATAGAACATAACGTGAATGCTTCATAATCATAATCATTTGTAATTCTTTCGTTTTGGTTATAGGCTAACACTTTATCTTTATTTTACATGATGTTAACTGACAATGATATCGTAGAGGGTAAAGCGCGCTCGCTCTGAATACTCAAGCACTCACATTTATGCTGAACGACGGAATACATCAATATTGTTATGACGGCAGATGGTCATTGAATATGATAGCTATTCAGGTGGGTTTAAAAAACTCCACTGCTCATGTCGTCTGGGATTGCAACTCTAGAACTAAAACCACCGCGCCAAAGAGGTAGTTAGCACTATGTCAATGTATGTATTTTACTAATTAAACCGTGTCCTTTAAAACATAAGCAGTTATTTGATCGAAAGAAAAGAGACATACGAAACGTTATCTATCGAAGATAGCAATATTATTGACCTTTATGAGATCTGTTCACTAAAAAATAATAAATGTGTAAATCAGTGTACGTCGACAACTTATTATAAAAGCTTATAAAGTATTATTTTAGTCTGAACAGTCCTATGTGAACTGATACTGGCGCTTATAAACTTTCTTGTGAACAATGTAAGTCACGGTCGCTGATCACAGATATATGAATGACAAACCAGTTCGTAGACAGTTTTTCAGTATCGCTTTTTATCTAATTCTAGCTGTCACCTCCGAGTTTCCCCTGGACTTGGTAACTTTTTTTAATTAATGTTAAGATTTAACTCCCCCCCCCCTCTGGTATTTACGTGTTTTCGAGTCTGTTTCTATAAAATTTGAACCCAGCCATATTCCTCCTTATTACTAAAATTTCAATAAACCCTTCTTAATAGAAACCTACACAAAAAAGCACCCTCCAAATTTCATGTCTGTGGGATCTCTCAATGAATCAGTCGGGGCTTAGAATTTTATAAATATAGATAATGTGTTGCGACACGAGAAATACCATATTCTCCAATTTATAATGATGGGCATAATCGTCGGAACAAGACGCGTTGGTCGTAGAAAAAAATCTTGGCTCAGAAATATCAAAGAGTGGACAGAGATTGCCAGCGTTCAAGACCTCTTTCGGTTGGCTAAAGATAGAGAGATATTCGCTAAGCTGACGGGCAACCTCCAATAATGGAGAGGCACAAGAAGAGAGAAAGAAATAAATTGTTATCAACATAAAATTTTACAATTTACCCTTAGTCAATAATTAACTTTATGTCCATTACCATAAAGTTTGTATTTATATTGTTATTGTTAAACATTCCTTGATTATGTGTCATATGATAGTCAATATTACATGTTGTGCTATCAAAAAATTTGCAAGATATTTTAATAAATTTAAATGATCATGTTAACACATAATCGCAAATCAGATGAAATAAAATATAAAACCGTCAAAAATAAAATTGGATACCGTCGGTTAACACGAAAAGTCCCTAATGTTATGGAAATTTTATTTCCATAAATTTGTCCATGAGGTATGATTCACACTTTAACGAAAACCTCTTTGATTATTAAAAAAAGATCGTCGATGGGAATTAATCTTTTATATTGTGTAAATTATTGTCACCTTAATATATTCAATAATTTACTTGAGAAAGAATTAAGTAGTATTATAATTTAAATTACGATTCTTATCATCTTCATTTTTTTACCGACAAAGGGTTAATGTTCAATGCAATAAGAATTTTTTTTTTTGAAATTTCATCCCTAAGGGGGTTCAAATTCCAATGATTTTTTTTACCGAGTCGATGAACTCGAAAATTGGCACAAATACTAGAGAGGTTTAATGTTAATATTAAATAAAAAAAATTAGCACGCCCAGAAAAGTGGCGGGTGACGGCGAGTTAAAATATATGCTGGAAAGAACGCCGAATAAATCGTAAAGTTAAAATCGATTTCTATACAGGTCACGTGCCATGCTGATGTAACATTTTCCCGCTTCCGACAGTGGTTTGGCGCGAACTTTGTTTTACAATTGTTACATAAGTGTTTGTCGCTTGCTAGAAGTACAATAAATGGGTATAATCTTTTCCCAAGCTACAACTGAACATTTAAGATTAAATTATTACGTATTAAAACTAGAGCATACAATTATTTCAAAAAACGTTTCATTATTTGACAATATACTAACTTTTCGCAAGAATACTAGTAATTCAGTGTTCATCTAGATGTGAAAACTTTTAACCGAACAGGCAATTACAGTTCGTATAATTTAATAAAAATCAATTTAAAGGGACACTGCCTTTCTCCTAATACAAAATAAAGAAATGTGATCCCTTTTTCAAGAAAATAATTTCCTTAAATTGGTTTTCAAATTGTGCTTATAAAATATTTTTTTTGTCTGATATTTTATTTATAGTTGAATATAAATGAGTTTTTGTGTTCATAATTTCTAATAAAGTTCTATTATATACTCGTTGATTGTATTTTTATGCCGTATTTATCGTAATCTAAAAAACAGAATATTGACATTTATAGTTATCGTCTGTTGTTTAATTTGTCTTATCATTCGCAAATGTTATGACCCCTATAAAATTTTAGTCGAAGAACAATAATTGTGACACATCTTTATGGCAGTGCGAAAAGGTACCGCATGTTTTTATGACGCTAGTTTACAAATCACGTTTTCGTATGCTATTGATGTATCATCCGCCATTTTGTTTGTGAAAAGAGCGGCGCCGACCATTACCGAAATTCCTCTACTTCTCTTCATTTCACCGTGTGTGATCAAGCCAAGGTTACTAAGCCCCTCCGCCTAAGGTACGCGGGGGTTTAGTACGCCCGGAAGACAACGAAGGGGTGCAGGGATGGATTGGTGGGCTGGTTTTCTGGAATCTGCTCCTGGACCCACTGCTTAAAAAAGAAGAAAAGAACGGCGATCATATCCAGGCAATTGCCTATGATGTGGTTTTGATTTCCTCGGGGGATAATCGGAAGAAATCAATGTCCTCGGCCTCACCATTGACCGTGGTCTGACCTTCGGCGTACATGTTAAAAGTGTGTGCCGCAAAGTTCAAGGCCAGGACGGACAATTGGTGAGGACTGCGACAGTTCATTGGGGCTTAAACCCCGAGATAGTTAGGACCATATACACGGCAGTGCTGGAGCCGGTGAGGTTTTACGTGGCCAGTGCCTGGCCACCGACAATAGATAAAGTGTATATTAGGAAGCAGCTCGATATGGTGCAGCGTGGCTTCGAACAAAAAATAATAAAATCCTACAGAACAGTGTCCCTGAATTCCGTCCAACTGATAGCCGGGTTGCTTCCTCTGGACATCAGAATCAGGGAAGCAGCCCTACTTTTTGAAATAAAGAAAGGGCATTCCTGGCGCATAATAGGGGACCGCGAAGTCGAGCGACCGGTAGGGTTTGTAGACATGCCACACCCTACGGAACGACTGGGGCCGAAGTACCTGCGCCTGGTGAACAGTGCGGGGTTCGATCAGTTTGAAGAAGGAATGAAGATTTTTACAGTAAGGTGGGGCAGCACTCTCTATATGAAGTGGTGTTGCTGAACAAAGTAAGAAGTTTAAGCCGTGCGACTACTGCACCGTCTATCAGGAGGAGATATTGGCTCTGCGCGAGGCCACAACATGCGCTCTAAAATACGGATCACAGAGCTGCAGTATTTACTACGATTTCCGGCCCGCCCTTGACCCACTGGTTCGAGACGATTCCCTCCACCTCCTCGCGGTAAAAGCCAGGCAGATCATGAGCCAATTAATAAAACAGGGGAATCCCCCAAAACTGTTTTGGATCAAGGCTCACGTGGGAGTGGAAAGAAACGAAAGGGCGGACCACCTGGCAAAAGAGGCAGCACTAAGGGTTAAAAGAAGGCCCGATTATTACCGATTCCCCGTCTCATTCGTCAATATATTTATCAGACAGGAGTCTCTCGACGAATGGAACGGGCGCTATAAGAATAGAGGGACAGCATCCACAACAAAATTGTTCTTCCCGGATGCGGTCAAATCCTATCTGGTAACAAGGAAACTGGAGCTGGACCCGGAGTTTGTTCAGGTAGTGACGGGGCATGGCGGTTTCTCCGCGTACCATAACAGGTTCAACTGTGAAGAGAACCCAGCTTGCGAATGCGATCCGGAAAAGGAAGAAACTGTGCTCCGCGTGCTCACCGAACGTTTCATCTACTCAATATATAGACTAGATTTAGAAATGGAAGTAGGAAGGAATATAAACAAAGACAATCTAAATTAAATTATAAGTGACAAAGAGATGCGTTGTAGATTTATAAAATACTATAAAAAAGTAGGTAGTAGAGTTATAAGTAAAAATAAAAAATAGAAATAAGAAGGTTAATTACACTATATTTGTTAATATAAGATGTAAAACCTAAAATATGCTAAGAAACAGGTAGAGGTAAGGTAGATTAAAAGAAAGATTGGTATAGAAATAAACAAAATGTCTAGAAATAAGTAATTGTAAGGATAAGTAAATAAAAATTCTTGGATTTGTTTTAGTGAAATAAAGAAAATAGTATAAAGTATGGAAGATGAGAGAGTAAAAGGTAGACGAAAGAGAAATGGAAGATGAATAAAAAATATACACTAAGGTCCTGACCGCACATGTTAGGGGAACAAGTATAAATAAGTTAAAAAAGCCCCTCCGCCACAACAAAACGAGGACCAGTTCGGGGCAAATACTACCTAAAAGTAAATTACTATTGAATGGACTTCAAATAATAGAACGAAAAATGAAGAAACCAAACTGACTTTAAAAAAGTATATAAAAATTTAGACAAGATAGATACCAAAAAAATATAACTATTTTTTTATCTATTAACGTGAATTATTCACACGGTCATGACATAAGCACACATTACTTCATCTCATAAAAATAACTTAAATTATGTAATATAATTAAGTACGTATTATATTAAGTACAAAGTTAATTAAAAGTTATATGTAATAAACACCAATTACCTGTATGACATCATAAGTTTATGTCCGCGTTGCGTTGACGAGAACGAAAGTGGTGTCTATAGATAATGAAAGTGGTAGGGAAGTATGCCAGCGTCTCACTGGACATGGTCACACTAGAGATTTCAAGGTCTACGACGTGTAACTGTAAAATATTCTTAAATGGTTTTAAACTTTTTCAAAAAAAAAATCAATGCAATACAATTTGAAATCAGTCTAGTAGTAATGTGTAAATATGAAAATAAGTAAAATAAAGAAACCAACAGTACAATTAAAAATAATAAAATTTAATCAATATATTGTTAGAAATATGGACTTTTATACAATTACTTGTCAAAGTGATTTTTACAATGGCGTTATTCTAAGAAATTATTTTGGTTGAAAGCGACTTTGGTATAGTTACAGATAACATCCGTACAGTTTGATAATTATCGACAGAAGCAAGATATATGATGATGGCTCTAGTCAAAATAGACATCAAAATGTTTCCAGTGTATTTTTTTAATTTTACAATTCATATTATTTATGTAAATATTGAGAATCTTCTAAGCATATTTTTATAATAAAATACATCGTTTTTTTTTTTTAAATAGAACATTAAAAGAAAATGATTTTCATGTGAAATGAACTTTATAATCGCATGAGCTACTTTTACTTTACTCGTTTTCATATTATTACGTGCTAACAATTTATAGATTTACGTTATCGATTCTCTATTACTACATAACCGGTATTTATCATAAAAATGAACGTGTCTTAAAAAAAACAAAATTCAGTTTTGTTCCCAATTATACTTAGGGTCGTAACTCCTTCAACTGTGCCTGCAACTTTTTATGAAATTTGCAAAGTAATTTGATATTTTAATCAATGTTGGATTTATATATCAAAAACGACTCTCTAAAAGGATTTGCATGCATAATATGATAAAATTAAAAAAAAAACGCCAAGTGCATTTCGACTTGCACCGCGAAGGGTTCCGTAACATAAAGGTCTATAAAATTGACTTTTGTGCTATTTTTCTATTAATATTGTTTTTTGCTGTAGTGGCAATAGATATACACAATCTCTAAAAACTTCAACTTTCTACTTATCACGGATTATGAGATACGACGGCACAGCGTCAGTAATAGGGGAACCCTATTATCCTTTGAATACAGAACCAAAAAATGGAATCCGAAAGATGGAACATGTCTCACAGAAAAGGAATTCAACTCATAACTTCTGTAGAACGTTCTTAATTAACGTGTACGTGTTTATGCTTATTGAAATATTAAAACTTTAAAATCGCCCTCGCCGATTTTATTTAATGTTTAACGTAATAAAATACCAGGGTTAAGGGCCTTTTAAAAATGAAACGCGCACCTTTCGACTCTAAAGTAATATTTGCATCAGTCGTAAATTTAAAATTAGCAAATAATTTTACCGCACCCGGACATTAAAGTGAGCCGTAAAAAATTTCATAAACAGAGAATGTAACTTTTCTTTCCATGTCACAATTGACTAGGCTAATGTGTCCATGTTTATTAGAAGCAACATATATTCCATGCTTCATTTATAAGCAGTCGTTAATGAATTAAATTTAAAACCTTTGCTGGTTTTAACGAAACTTCGGTTTAATAACAGAGAATAAATATTAGACAGTGACATTATTTTCTTGGATCCGTTCGGCTAGCTAGCACTTTCAATGCCAATCTGCTGCCTTAACAGCGTTGTTGTATTTCAGCAGTCACACGTCGGCGCTAGAGTAGACCAGGCAAGCCAGCTACACTGTTTACAGCCAAATATGAAATTAAAGACAAATATTAACCTAATCACATTAAAAAAAAATTCATTAAATACTGTTTGATGAGATAAAATTTTGCGGAAATTCGTACTCACATGGTATAGATAGAAGGAAGGTTCGAGAGCAATGTCATACACATAATGAGAAGTCTAGTTCTGTTGATGAAATATACAAATATTTATTTTTGGAAGCATAAACTATGTTTTGATAACAAGGTCATGAAAGTAACCAGAAACATTGAAACAACAATTGTACCCTTATACCTCTTATATATACTATGTTTTTAATTAGGCAGAAAATTATTTAAAAAAACACACATGAATATACACTGCCGGCCAAAAGTTTGAGACCACTTTGCACACAGGTTATAATTTGCAAAATATTTTAAATCTGCGTAT
>DWQX01006569.1:0-11184 GCA_018245475.1 Pharmacophagus antenor | reverse complement strand
GTAAAAGGAACTTCATAGCATACGTTAAGAATAAGTTCCCCAGTTGTTAATGGTTTGTTTATACAGAGCAGGTGCCTGTCTATGAGAGTAACTGAGCTTCGGTGGAACTGTGTCAAGGCACTCGGGACTGAAGCGTTCACAACGGAGAGTTATTAAAACATAAGTTTCTGCCTTTAATACCGACCTTAAGAAAATGTATAAAAACGAGGTATTTTTATAGGACAATTTGTCAAGAGGGCGATTCTTAATCAAATTCAATTATACTTCAATTAGGCCTTTACAGGTACTTTTGAATGATTATATGATTCTCGCCGTAAAGATGCGAGCTCTTCTGAAAAAGAAACAGGCAAGAAACTCAGGGACACTCTTGTAATCATTCTTAGACATACAGTTTTTGCCTTTTAGAACTTCAGAAGATTCCTTTGTGGATTTAAAGCACATATTCCCCTGGATTTTTGTCATTAAAATTTCATCTGGGTATGAGTAATACATTCAGTGTAGTGCTATTTAGGATATTTACACAGCACCACAATGTGTTCGTCGAATTGAGGTAGTTTTTGAGAAGTCGTTACCCCCAGTAACTCTGTATTATTCATATTACATTATTGCTTGTCGCAGAAATAGGCGTTGCAGTAGCATGCCGCCTTCCATGTATTTCAAAAGATGCTCCCGCTAATAAAAGTAAGAGGATTGTAATATACAGTAGAAAAGATAATTTACTCTTTATATCCCAGGGTTTCTCGACTACTTTTTACTGTAGAGATCATAGTAAATCGTATCGATTGTCAGGCTACTAAATAATATACTGTATAAAAGTTTATTACTGTTACAGAGTTCAAAAAACTGTTAACACGTGACGTTGAAAATAAAGTAGTACCTAATATTAGTTATAATTTAATCAAGTACAAACAAGAGCTTACTATAGGGCAATTATCTAAATTACATTGTTATTATAAACATATAAATAATATCATTGATATAGATTTACTGTTACAAACAAAGTATAATACATTTATTAACGTATTATATTGTCTGTCATTAAAACTTCGCCAAAAGCAGTTGTAGACACTTATGCGTTTGTCTCTATTGCGAATAAAAAGTGAAAAAGTCATTGTCGATTTACATACAATACAGTTTCCCATGATTTTTTTTATTAACAACGGACTACCACTTGACCTCAATTTCACAAAATTTTAAGTGAAAATGAGGCCGAATATAGTGACACGTATTGTTCCAGAATAATCTGGCTCTAACATGTATGACTGCCGGAACATAGTGACGCTGTAATATCGGCAGAATAACATTGGTAGTGATACTTAATTAGGCCGGATCGTAAAAATCCTACTACCATCCATACTCCATTATAAATGTGGTCCGGTTGTCGAATTCGCGACCGAATGTTACTGCCTCCACATGCCGCAAGCTAGATATTTGAACCATACACACGTCTGTCCAGTCTTTCTTAATTTTACATTGTTGTTGTACATAATGCTTGCAGCTCTTTTAACCCATAGAAATGGCCAATATGATATGAAGTCACATTTATTTTTTTTCCTATATATATGAAAACTTTTGTACTTTTTATATGTATTGTACTTATAATATATATATATATATATGTGTGTGTGTGTGTGTGTGTGTAAATTTATTTGCATACAATTTTAAACTGGGTCCTAGGGAAGAAATTTCAAAATGTTTTATGAAAAAACTCTATTCACATTTTAGGCTTTAAAATATTTACTTCGATGTTTGCAATTATATTGTTTAAACCCTTTTGGTATAATTAGTCACCATTATATAAGAAATGAGTAATTTAGTAATAAAATAAATAATACTAAAAATTCCGTATTTTGATTGAAGCAAAGTACGTACTTTAAGTTTAAATCAAAAATAAAGTGCTATATTACATACTTTCAAAAACTTAATTTCCCGATGACTAAGCAAAGTAATTCAGACCTCTCAAGTCACGAGAGCAGCTTGCTCAACTGTAAAAAGAACATAATAGAAGCGGTTACTTTTTACATCATCATTGATGTGATTACATTTTAAAGTTTCTTTGTAACTGCCACTTCCCTTGTTTACGGAATGTTAAGGTTTTGTAATAAATAATTGTATTCAAATTTTTATCGTAAAGCCAAGACTAGACTTCAAAATTTGCGAAGTTATTTAAATGTCATCATTGAATACTTATCTCGACCAATATATCGATAGGCGTAATTAGATAGGAGATTTATTTTGAAATTTTACGTAATAAAGAAGGAAAGTAGAGTTACAATCTTTGGTACACCTTCAAGATGAACCATTGATGCTTCGTTTTATTCTCAATTAACTTTGGATCGACAAGAAAGTGGTTATATTTTCGAAGCGTATTATTTTTTGTTCCTATTGTATGACTACAAATAACTATTTATTTAAGTTAATACATTAAAAACCCTTTTTCAAATTGTACTAACGTGCTCATTTTCAAAAAAATGGGCCTAGTGTTACTGCAGCTTAAAATAAACACGGCGCCAAGCGCGCATACAATAAACGCCTCGAGTGCCTTCCACCATACCCGCATAAATTTCTTGAACGATGTTTGTGAAATGAGCTGCTGACCAGTGGCGGTCATTCCCCGTTTCCCGTGTGACCACATTCCTATGGGAGTTGGGCGCCTGATGTTTAAGTTGAAGTCATTGCGTATGCAGCAACAACGAAACCAGTTTTTTTTTATTATATTCTAATTAAATAAATATTAAGATACGATGTCACAATATTTTTCACAAATTTGAATATTTTAAAGGCAAGGTCCATTTTAATACAATAATTATCTTTTTATGTTTTCTAAAATGTTGAAAATTATGTTGTTCATTTTGCTTGAATTATATATACAATTTTTTTTATTGTCATGTAGTTCATCAATGTTTTGTTAGTTTTAAGACACGTCCAAGGTGAAATATTTAATGTTACGTAACGCGTTATGTCAGCCATCCAAGCAAGGCACGCCATATTCTATTGTATACTTTAAACCTACTTTATTAAAAAAATACATATTTTTAATGGATTTTGCTTTCAAACATTGAAATTGACAGAAGATTCAAAGTTGATTTATATCGACAACATTGTTCAAATTTGATTAAAATGATACGGTCACGTCCAATATCCAAAATTTACCAAACGCATTTTATCTTTGAACACGAACTTGTACATGTGTGTATAGAAAATGTTTTAAACAATCTCCAAGGTCGTTCCCATGAGTAAAATCAGCCATTCAATAAAAAAAATCAACCATTTAATAAAAAAAAATAATTATTTCTATGATTTATTTACTTATTACAACTAAAGTGCTACTGCTGCTGCTGGGTTCGGTGAAGTTTGCCCTGTTAGTCTTTTCGACGACTATTACAGCTTCATCGAAACTGACTACCCGATCCGGTGATCCGTGAGTTCTCCCACTACATTACTCTGGCCAGAGAAGCTGGCTTAGCCTAACTGTCAAGTGGCGAGCTATAGGTGATAATCGATGTCGGAGCGCGGGCCCTAACCGCGACTTACGTTCGTCTTAAACCCAATACGCGAAGGCGAGAAGCACTCGCGTATTCGGGTGTATTTAGCGTACGCAGTGCGCAAGTTTTGCTTCCGTCGCGCTCGTCGGCCAGCGAGACGGGAGAACTAAAGTTAGGTTTGGTGTGGATTAGATATGAAATAAGTTACAGTTTGCTGTATTTGATGTTTTTGCCTCTGTATATTACAATTCTAAATAATAGTAGTATAACTAAATTAAAACTTTTCGAATGATTAATGTAGCTGTATTTTTTATCACATTTCGCTAACAATTTGTATGTACAATTGAAAAGTTTTATTCAGAAAATAAGTATACAAAATAATAAATGAAATGATTCATGTGTTCCAGACAGGTTTATTGTAACGTCATTGATCCAATGTAAATAAAATAGTATTGTTTGAATTTTCCGGACTAAGTTTTCTTAGTTTCGGATTGAATTTATTTTTTTAGTCAATACATGTACCAATCGCATTCCTCTTAAACTTTAGAACTCTCTCAAGGCTCTTCATTGTTAACACATTCTTTATCGGTTACATAATACAAAATCAAAGTTGCGATGACAAGGCAATTTATAATTTTCATGCCACTTTATTTTTGGCTTTAAATATAAGTAACTCAAAGATTTACTATTTGGTCATTGAGTGCAGGTAACTTTTTAAATGTGACATAATTATCAATATATTAATTATTTTACATGCAAAAAGTCAAACTTTCTACAATCATAAAATTTAAAGCTCGAGCAACAATGTTATGTATAAATAAGTTATATTGTTTAATCTTTATCAATCGATATTTACAATTCGATCAATGTAAACGATATACAGACATAGACCACCATTTTTAAAAACTGTCTGTCTATCTGTTGCCGCATAACGCACGCAGTGAATAAACTATTTAAGATACTCTCTGCAGGTAACATCTGTCAGTCTGTATAATTGTTGTCAAGAACTTTAATAATCTATGCGAAAGATCAAGCGACCATGGCACTGTCGTTTTGTACAATTAATTAATTATGTTCCCCATCGTCGCTGCGCAGGCGCACCACTCGTGAATTCTTTTGTCGTTGCATAACAAGACCATCTGCCCTAATGTTCATGGTTATATGTGCAATAAAATATTTATGACTAACAATGTAAATAAAATTAAAAACTAAACTAAAAAAACTAACTAACTAAAAAAAAAATATATGATTGCTACGAAGTCTAAAGACGACCATAAATATAAAAAATTGGAAAACTCATATCATGTATCAATATTTTTGAAATAGATGCGTAAAAAGTGCTCCGGCTTGCCCTGCAGGCACCACAATTGTTACTAACATAAATACCGAACTTTTGTTTTATAACTGAAAAAAAGTATTTAAAAAAGCAAAGCGTTTAATATGCATTCTTAAATAATTATTTCTATTAGTTGGTCGCAATGTTTTCAAAAATCATTTTAACTTTTATTACTTTCATAAATGTTAAAAGCGAATAACATCGCTGCTATTGAACTGGCTAGATTTTACACATTTATTCTAAATATCTTAAAAGTTTGTCTTACTAATACATACATATACATAATACAGGGAAAAAGTCATCTGAAAGCAAAGCATTCCTCGATCCACTATTAATTTTGTATTAATAATAGTAGGTATATCAGTATTCTAAAGATAATTTGTTAAGTACATTTCGCGAAGTACATTTGTACATCGATCCGAGCAATAGAAGCAGTGAAAGGGGGCGAGAGAGTTCTCGTTCCATGTGTAATTTGACCTGCGCCTACAGCTATATTTTTTTTCTCAGGTGTCCAACAAACGATTACATTTTATTTTTATTTTAGCAATGAAATTTGAGTGTTTTCGATATGACCTCTGTGGTAAGAGTATGAAATTCAATATTATAGTATTGTTAAACATAAACACACATGTATTTCTTCGCTTTCTTCGTGCACTTTCAAATTATAATACAAATTTTACTTTTCATTTGAACACCAAAAATATTGAACGAATTTCAATGGAATTCCATTGTCTTACAGCTACAATAAGTAATGATAATATTACATGGTAGTCGCATTTGTGTAAGTTAACGCACGAAAAGCATACACAATACGACATTTTATGCGAACAATTATTATGAATGGTCAGTCTTAAACGCATATTTTGTGTTTACTGAAACATTATTACAATATTTTCACTCACACGATTGTACGAGTACAATGATTGATACAATTGCAAATATTCAAAGGTGTAAAAGATTTATCCGTTTACGTAACTTATACTCCGCGCAACTTACTTTCAAATGAGGTTAAAAGTACATCGGTTAATAGTATTGACGCCCATAAATACTAGACAACGTTGCTACATTTTCTTGGAAGCATCATATGAAATGCGGTATGTGGGTGACCGCGGGTGCGGCACCTGCCTCATAATCCTCCTTCATGCATAACTTCGAAGCTTTCTCTCAATCTAGGAAGATGATCTACGCTCGATCCACTCTTAGATAAACACGATATCTATTACGACTATTTCTTTTGTATTTTATTATGAATAAACAGCGGACTGTTGCGTGATTCTAAAAATTACTGCTGTACTTTCGCGAGTTAAAGAAAGCGGAAGAAACTATGATGATATTTTATGAAATTTATCATGTTATTAAATAAAAACGACTAAAAAAATATTTTTTATAAACAACACTTGTTGTTAAGATTACAACAAAGAACTTATAAAACCGTTCGGTGTCAAAACATTTAAATAGATGAAGTTATAAAAAAATAGTAAATATGGATTGCTCTACATGGAAGAGCAAAGCTTCTCTGGTAACATTCACCCTACAGGTCGAGATATTTAGAACTTTCTGGTAATAAATGTGTAAACGTGGGCAACATTGTGATTCATTCATAAAATTACGATTCGGCATTCATTTGAGTATATTTTTTTGTTATTGCTTAGAATAAACAATATAAGAAAGTAAAAAAAGATAATGAAATACAAAACAATTAAGTACGTATACAGATATACACCTTGGCCATACCGTACAATCATCGTACCTAATCAGGTAACAATGACATTTTAATATCGTTTTTGTCCCTAAACAATGCGCTTTATTGTAGAACAAAGAAATAGTACATACCTGCATTATAGAGAAAGCACCGCGATATTTGCTCACGTTATCGACGCACTTGTACAGTTGTAGACACATATTGAACGTTTATCAATGTACCTAGCTTAAAACTCGAAGCACCGAGAATAAGCTAGCAGTGAAGTGAAGCATTTATATTTATTGACTAGCGGTTAAAATTGCACGGTGTTATATTCTTAATCTGTAACAGTTAATCGTGAGACGTATCGTTCTAAGATTTTATGAATATTCGAGAAAGTTCGTGGCAAAATATTTATTTCAACAACTATAAATTTTCAACCGATTATGTGTAAAAATATAATCAATAATATTATTACAATAAATAAATATTAAGGTAATGAGGAGTTTATGAACTTTTTTAAATATTAAAATTAAATCAATATTTTTACATAACACTTTCGAAAGTATGACTTATTTAAAGATTTTCTTTTAAGACAAAATAATGATTTCATGTGCATACCAATAAAAACATTTACAGTAAAAAAATATAAAATATGGCAAGGTTTTTCATATTAAAGTGTGTGTTTTATAGGGTTATATGAGAATTTCATTCAAGTTTAGTTAGCACCATTTGACCGTTAAAAATACTAATATTATTTATTTGTCTTATTTAATTTTTTAAAGATAAAAGACTTCCATATCTCTGGTTTTCATAATCACAACACCTTCCTGTCATTCTTTCAAGTCCTTATTTCCACAAGGAAACATTACGAGTTGTGCAGGCTTGAACACTTGATTTCTGATTATGTAAATTGTAAACATAAAGGGTAATAACAAAATACGTTGCAACGCACATTTATGTATAAATAGACAACTAATACTTTATCCAAAATAGCAGTTATGAAAAGGTTCTTAATTATTTTATACTGTTTTACAACTCCTGAGAGTTTTTTTTTTAATTATTACATGGTCTACATTAAGACATACTCTGCCTAACGAAGAACAATAATCAACGGGGCACAATATTTCGTAATAATTATGGAGTGCAAATCAATAAAATCTTATATTTTTTTACCTGAAGAATTAAATTATTATTTTATAATATTATGGGATAGGAAAAAACGCATTGAATTGAGAACTTCCTTGTAATAGCAATTCAATAAATTATTATTGGGGTACAAAAATTATAGCTACAAAATAGAGTGGCGGGGGAAAGGGACTTACTAAATAAAAATCATAATTAGCAATTAATCTTTTATACTTTATAAATGTTGATATATGGCTATTAAAAACTAAGAAGCCTTTTATATTACAATGAAGTGCTAGTTAACACATCACGTCTCTTGTATTTCAGTGAACTTTACGAAAATATGTATTATAATTTTATATTCTTTAGGATTATATTATGATTCTCAATTGATTTATAAGTAATTTTAATAATAACTCAATATATATATAAGTAATTTTGATAATGAATTATTGTTTTATTGCTTAAAATAAATTCAAATGTAAAATTATTTTAAATTTTGTTGGGTACCGGAGAGATTCTTTTTATATAATGTCGTTTTAGGTAATGGCTTAAGATATATACTAAATATAATTTTGCTCTGGTTTCCGAGCCGGAACACGCTACCGCTCGATGACGGATATAGGCAATGCAGTATACCTAGGCAATATCCGGCAAAAGGCAGTACCACTTCTATGAATACATCTCTCCAATGCTTACCATAACGAAAAAAACAAACAATTGACACAGCCGTTCGTAATTATAATTAAGTTTTATTTTAGTTGCATTAAATCCAGAATGAATAGATCGGTGGTTCTTTTACATTTTTAGATAGTTCATAAAGGTTTACTAACCTAATCATTAGTTCTCATCTGTACTCATAACAAATCCCTTCATTTTCTTAAAGTACTCGTCATTTGCCCAATAGTTTTCGCATGGCACCAACGTGGTGTCGCCGGAACCTAATCTTTATAAAAGTAGGTTAACCAACATAAAAATAATCATATTATTAAACAAAATTTTATACTACAATGCTGTATCAAACAATTCGATTAAACAACACGATAACCATGTTTATTTCTGTACCCACCAAATATTGGCATTGCACGTGATTGTACATGCTTTAAATATTTTCAATACTCTGTACGTCGAAGTGACAACAAAAAGGTTCATAAATGTATTTATGTGTAATTTCGTACGACTTCCAACTATGTTTAAATTTCGATCGGACGCTGTCTTAATTATCACGACGGTTCAATGCTAAATCGTCCGGTCATGGCCATTAACGATTCAAAGAGCCAGAGGTCTTGAGCGCTGCGCTTTTATCTGTAGTTCTTTTTGTGCAAATTGATTTTTGGTAATTAAAGTTCTAAAATGTAACGATAATTTATTAATTAAGTAATTTAATTATTAAATAAATAAAGAAAATTTAAATATAAGGTAGTAATTTTTTTTTTCTATTTCATTTATAATAAGAATAAATGAGGCAAATCGCATTAATTGAGAAATGTAGTTTGTGAAATTTATATTTTTACGGCCATTAAAATATAAATTCAAAATTTCATTCCTGACTACGGCAAAGAGCTTGAATGCAATGTTGTACGGGATTTTGTACTCCTCTAAGAAGGTGATAGCTGCAAATCAGTGCCGTGTTTACTGGTGGCTACATTTGCATGAAGCTACAGCTACTTTATACTACTTCGCCATACAAAACGTATAGTAAGGGTCTTTACAATAATTACATTAATCTTCGAAAATTTGTATATGTGTGTATCTATTACTATTAGTTCACCTGATGCGATCCATAAATTAAGTTTTGAAAAGTTCTGAACTCCTCTCCCTTGATTCTAGTTCCCATGTAGCAGTCGTAGTAACGTAGACGTCTGGCGTGGTATACGTGGCAAATTATCGTGATTCTCGCATCGTCACGAGTCAGGACGACCGTGCCTGCTTGCCCGTTCGCTGTATCTAAATTGTTACTAACCTAGTTGCAACGCAAAAATTGTTTCTAGCCATAAAAATGTCACAGTGTAAGAAAACGCTATCAAATTTAAGAAAATTTTATAAAAAAAAAATACACTGGGCCTAAGACAATTATATACCATCATTCTGTTCCTTTAATACTGAATGGTACCTTAACGATTTAATTATTATAGAAATTGAAACTCTTATTGAGAACACTGACTTAAAAAAAATAACAAAAAGTCTTTCGTGCTGCAATTTACATAAATCAAATGATGTATATTCAAAAAGCAGTTTAGAAATTTACTTGCTTTTGAACGCTATAGTTGTGTTTATTAATTATTAGTTGCATTTGCAGTTACCCATAAACCCGGAAGCAAAGAACGTACAACGTACTAATACTTATATTGAACATAATGAATATTCGGCATGGATGTTTAAAAAATTACCATAGCACTATTCACACGTGAGATAATTGACAAAAACACATTACAGTTCCCAAAAGTATCCATTTACATGTTCGAAGAAAGTAAATGAACTGGTAACAATATCCAACGTACGTATTGTTTTTGTTTCACTTAAGAAAATGATCACATTGAGTAAAGTAAATTGATTCACCACAAAAGCGAAAGTACTCCGCGTGTTTCACGTGAGTGGAATGTTTGGGAATATTTCGCACGGTTAGCATATAAACGCAATAACATAGTGCGATAACAAAGTAAACCAAGTTTTCACATAGCTCATATGAAGTTGATTTAAATGTTCATTGTAACTAAGCTTAGTTTGGATGCCACAAAAATTAATAATATATAGCTAAAGTAGTAAGTAAGAAGGACTGATGCTCATTTTTTCAAGCATGCATAAAAAATTCTCACCAGTAAACTAATGGTTACAACGCCTGCGACTGTCTAGAAATATAGTGGGTTTACGCCTCATTTTATTTTTACGAAATACAAAAAAAAGTCTTTATAACTGCAGATGAAGTGTTAGGAACGTATCGATTATTTGTGAGTAGTGTTTGAGTCTGCGCAAACAGAAATTTATAAGATGCTCATTGTAATGTTCTTATATTTACTTACACCCTCAACTTCTGAGAGAGATCCGAGAAACTTATCAGTGTCATTACACAAAATGTATAATATTTTAAAACCAACTTAAATAATAAGTGTACTAATTACGTAATTATTAAGCACTAGTTGATGATCACAAATTAAACCCTTTGATTGTTTATGTCGAGTATACTCGTCAGAGCGAAATTAAAAATTTTCGCATAATGTCGAGTATATTCGACGTAAAGACAAAAGTAATCGCATTCATATTATTATTAAACGAAGCAACTGTAATTTTTTTTCCCTAAAAAAGGGAAAATAAAGATTTTTCAGAAAATATACATTTTAGAATATTCGTTACTTTGGCAACCTTATTTATTTTAATTCACATTAGCTTATATTAAATTGAAATAACAAATTCAATAATAGTTGCATATTCTAGAATAGAATAGAATAGTCTTTATTGCACAACGAAAATAAATAAGACAAAAAATACACATGAAACAAAATAAAAGATAGCAAGTGTTACAAATAGAGCGAAGTAAAAGAATACGACAGCAGTGC